>VZQC01008952.1:166639-215431 GCA_009823505.1 Rhizomys pruinosus | reverse complement strand
TTTTTTTTTTTTTTTTACATTTCAGACATTAATCTCTCTAAATTCTCCTTATTTGGATTTCCAGAACAGTCACCTTCCAGTTTACTAATTTTCTTTTCAATTTTTACTTATTTAATGAGTCTAAACAATCTTTTCTGGGAGCTTTATAAGTGTTTTAGTTACTTTTCTGTTGCTGTGATAAGAACACCATGACCAAGGCAATTTACAGAAGGAAGGCTTCCCGCCTCACCCTCCTCAGTGCCAGGATTACAATTTCTGAGTGGCCAAACAAAGCTCAATCATTTCTTTTGTTTTATTATCATCTATTCATGGTACAGATTGCTGTATTTCAGTGACATTTGATACATGCATGCCTTGTATTTCCCTTTTGTTACACCCTCTCTTTCTCCTGCTCGTCATCCCAATCTCTTCCCATTGGCTCGCTCTTCACACTTCTCCCTCAATTAGTCCACTCCTCTATTTTATGACTATTAAAAAAGAGCATGGTTTCAGCATGCTGAATAATATGTGCAATATTTGTCTTTCTGGATCTTGTTTTTTTTCATTTAACATGCTGATCTCCAGTTGTCTAAAGTTTCCTGCTAATTCTTTGTTATGGCTGAAAAACCTCCATTGTGACTACATACTGTATTTTCTTTACCCATTCATCTGTTCATAGACATTTATGGGGATTCTATATTTTGGCTTTTGATAATATTGTTGCAATAAATAGAGATGTGTAGGTGTTTCTGTTGTATGCTGACTTGAAGTCAATTAAATATAAACTAAGGCATACTTAACAGGTTCATGTGGGAGTTCTATTGGCTTCTCCATGCAGCTATAAAAGGTTCTGCTTGCTATACTAAGGCAGAATCCCCTAAACCTGTTCCAGTTTTAATTGCTGCCTGATTTGTAAATCTTTTAAACTCTGAAACTATTTGTTAAACTTACTCTGTCTAAAGTTTTTCTTTTAACATATGAAGAGGGCAGCATTGTAGAGCCAGCTATGAAATAGATTTGGTAGCGAGACTTCATGAAGTTATTGACATGCATGTTCTGGGGCAAATGACATAATCTCCCTGTTCTTTTTTAAATTTATTTTTGTTATAGTTATTTTTTTTAATTTTTGTTAGCTTCATTCAGAACATCTTAATCATCTTTATACTACATACCCTGTTAGGACTGTCCCATAGCCTCCATTCACTGGAATTTATGCATTCTGACATTTGTGTTAAGGCCTACTGAGTCACATTAGTTTTCCTAGTTGTCTCTCAGTAAAAGTTCATCCACTGAGGTCCAGTCAGCCTATCTAGAGTCCCTTCCTTTAAGAAGATCAGTTCTTTCTCACCAAGCAATAATCAGCTGCTATTAGTTTTTTTTTTTTTTTTTCTTCTGAGATTGGGGCCTGTTGTCCATTTTTACACTTCTGTGCAGGGTTGTTGTTTGTTTGAGTTTGGATTTTGTGCATGCTGACGCCATTGTTATAGGTTCATATGAGCAAGGTCCCAGAAGCCTGTAGGACTCTATTTCCATATGGACACACACTTCTTCCTCTGGCTCTTAAAATTGTCCCCCACCCTTCCATTTTGGTACCTGAGCCCTGGGTGAGTGGAGTTTAAGCCAAGTTTTCTGACCAAGCACCCACACTCTGCAGAGTCTTATTCTCTTTCTTTCTTTTAATTAAAAAAATAATAACAGTTTTATAGAGACTGCTCTAAGACTTTAATTGAATGGTTAGATGATTATCAAGTATTTCTAATTATGTTTGTTATCTATTTAGATCAATTTGTTTGATACTTGAGCAGATTTGGGGAAGGGTGATGAAATATCATTAATGTAATATATTATTTTCTTCAGTTCCATTTCATATCTTATTTCTGTGTTAGGTAATATTTTGCCAGAATTTAAGTGAATAATTCCTTTTGTCTTCAATGGGGATCTGAGAATCACACCATGCTCTCAGATCTTATTAATTTTTCTCTCTGTTTACTTTTTTACATCGGTCTAAGTGTCAATGGGACCTCATTATGGATTCCTTTTGGCTTCCTGGTCTTCCTGCTCTCATTGGGAACAATCGAGATGAAACACAGTTGACAGTGTGCAAGATAAGCAGAGTTTATTACAGAGTTGCTGAAAGCCTCTTCTCAGAGGGTCAGGACTGACAATGACAGGCAAGACTATTGTGCTAACTTCCCTTTTAGGCAGATTCTCTGAATTTTTTTTTTTTATTCCCCAAATCTCTAGAAAATACAGCTTTTCCTGTCCATGCAATTGACAAGCATATTGGATCTCCTGTTATAGGACAGACAACAGTATGTTCCTATTCTTTACTTGAACCTCTCTTAGTAGAGACTAATCCAATAAGTTTTGCATAATTATCTATTAATGACTGTTCTAATTTGCTTTCAATTGCTGTGACAAATCCCTCTGACCAATACCAACTTGGTGGGGAAAGAGTTTATTCATCTTACATCTCCCAGGTCACAGTTCATCACTTAGGGAGCCCTAGGTAGGAACTCAGGGCAGAAACCTGAAGGCAGGAGCTGGAGCACAGGCTATCAAGGAATGCCGATAACTGGCTTACTCCCCTGACCCATGATCCAACTACCTTCTTCTATAATACACAACAACCTTCCAGTGGGAGGCACCACAGTGGGCTGGGCCCTCCCTCATCACTCAACAATCAAGAAAATGCCCCACAGACATGGCCACAGACCAGGCCAATGGAGGCAATTTCCCAATTGAGACTCCCTCAGTCCAGGTGTGTCAAGTTGACACTAAAGCCATCCAGCACAAGGACCTTCTAAGTTTTGAATGCCACATCTCTACACACAGCCAGTTGTACAATCTGATTCATTTCTAGCCCAGTTGCATTAATCCTCCTATTTCAGTTCTTGGTTTTATAAATTATTATGAAACAGGGTCCATTCCAGAGTCCTTTAAGCCTTCTAACATCTAACTAGCTGCATAATATAAACATTTATTTTCAAAAGATATGAAAACTCATAATTAAAAAGACAGTTGTTTTCTCTGCTGAGATTTTCGTAGAACACTATTATATTTAGATAATTCATTCATTCCCTCTCCAACTCATCCCATATACCCCCAACTCTCAATTTCTTATCCTTTTCTATTACTGTTCCTATTATATATATATATATGCATACATTTAGATTACATACATATATGTATGTATATATAAAATAATTTTTATGTTGCCGAGTCCATTTAGTGGTGCTAATGTGTACATATGTTTAGGGCTGACAGGTTGGGATTAGATAACATATTGGGGAGTTGGTTCCTAGAGAAAACTGATTCTCTTTCTCTTTTGCAGCTCTTCATCTAGAAGTGGGATCCTATGAAATTTCTCCCATCCACAGTATCATGTTAACCCATTTTGTCCACAACATACTATGGAGATTTCACAGGTATAGCTTCCTTATCATGTCTAGAACAGACTATCTAGCAACAGACATTACAATCTCTGGCTCTTAGAATCTTTCTGGTCCCTCTTCTGTGATGGTCCCTGAGCCAAAGGTATAGTGGTTGTATGGTTGCATGGTAGATGTACCAGTTAGGCCTGGGAAATTCACAGTTACTTATTCTTTGCATTTTGATCAGTTGGGGAACTTTGTAATAGTCTCCATTAGTTTGAAAAATAAGCTTTCTTGAGGTGTGGTTTGAGCTATTTTTATCTGTAGATATAAGAATATTCATACTTAGAATATGGGAAGGAAATATGTGGTCTAGAAAAGTGGCAGTAATGGATTCTTCTTCTCTAAGTTCTACGACCTCTCTAACCATGTGTACTTGGCTATGTTTTCAGTGTTTTTTTTTTTTTAGTGGATTTTGTTCTATAATCTACAGCTGTCTGGATGGCCTTAAGTGCAACCAGACAGCTGTAGATTTATCCCCAGATAAAAGTGCCACTGTCCCACCTAATAAGAGATATTTCACTGGTCATTGTTGTGATTCATAGACTTTACAGCTTGGTAGGACCATTGATTGGTTTTTATCCCTTTGCAGCTTGGGTAGCAGCTTCTGGTACTATAAACCTAGTCCTCAAGAGAAGGTTTCCAGGTTTGTTTTGGCTGAATTGCTTCAATCCCTGTGTGCAAAGTATGTGGTGTCTTCAGCAATAGGGTTTTACCTTGAGGTTCTGGGAGGCAACCAATGACTATAGCAATATCCTGTATTATTTTGGGAATATACTGGACTATTTTGACAAGAATTCTAAGGAAGGTTTCGCTTGCCTGACAACGTGAATTTTATTATATGAAATCACACATATGTGTGTATTTTTCAATAGGCTTATGAAATAATACATTTCCTTACTTTTCTTATTTCCTTTCCTTTCTCTTCCCTTACATATCTCCCATTTTTTCCTTCCCAGATAAAGTGCCCCTGAATTTCCCATTTGCCCCCAGCTAATCTTTGTGTCCACCTGTTCCCCTCTCTGGGGTTCCTTCGTCCCCTCTTCTCCCATGGCTGATTTCTACTTTCCTGGCTCCTGCAATTACTTCAGAATACATATTCAGAGCTAAACTTTCAATCTAGGATTCACACATGTGAGAGTACATGTATAGTTTGCTTTTATAAATCTGGGTTACCTCGCTCAGTGTAATAGTTATTTACATGACAAGTCTTTGCTGCACCCACCCTATATTGAAAATTCACCCTGAAGAATTTTCAGTAAAATTAATACACCAGTGGTGTGGTGACCAAGGAGGCAGCCACAGGACCTGAGTGGATTATCATGGAACTGAAAAAAGACCAGGGAACTCAGGCATGAGGAGAAATAAAAGTAAACAAACTGCAGGAGTCCCTGGTTCCTTATTCAGTTCTGTGATAATCAATTCAGTTCCCATGGATGACCCCTGGCAGCCACACGTGGGCTTCAGTGGGGAGACCCTTCATAGTCAGTTGGAGAGATAATATATCTATATGTAGGGTGCACTCCTAGATGCCAGGGACACAAAAAGTGAGATGGGACAAATTGAAACTCAGGCCCTTTGGCTGGAAGATTTTGTCAAAATTTCCCTCATTATTTTAAAATCATGTTGTATTAAAATGAGGAAGCGAGTTCCTGCACCTGGAAAATGGCAGTCCCAGTAAGTAAGAAATACGTTCACAACAATTTTTTACTCTTCGTGTAACCAGTGGCTGCAGGAGAGCAGCAGGAATCCACTGTCCTGTTCTCAAGAACTGGTAAATTATCTGAGGACGTTTCTCTCATCTGTTCAAAGTATAATTGTAATGTGACATTTGACTCATTTTTCATGCAGCTTCCGGTGTTCATGTAGCAAAGCTAAACAAAAACAAAATAAACAAAAATTGTATTACAAAATAATTCCTATCTTTACAAAGATAAACTAACATTTTAAGCAAGCACCATATTAAAAATATACTGAAAACATCGAATAATTTTCTGAACATATTAATTTAAAATCTTTCCTCAAAATCATTTAATTGATTATGACTAACATCCAAACATTTTCTTCATTAATTTAACACAAAACAATTTTACTCACATTTACCAAAATCTGGGCAATATTGTTTCCCACCTCTGGGATGATTTTACTTTTTCTGGTGTAGTTTTTATATGAAATCATAGTGGAAAACAAACTAAAAGCATCTTACAATCTGATAGGCTAAAAAAATTAAAAGCAGCATGTTATTGATTCAAGACATCTCAGGACAGTTTTGAAAGTTAAAAATAAAAGCAGGAAATCACACTGATATATTTATTCAACAATGTAATTGACTGCCTGAGCTTGCATTCTAGTGGCGCAGACATCTAATACAAAACAAAGAGACCAAATGTCCCAGAATAACCCACAGGGGAAAGAAAAAAGAAAAATGTGTGTTGAATAGCTACTTTTGCTTTAGGGCATCAAATTTGCTGTAAGCTATCCAGAAATGCCCTATTTTGATATTTTAGAGGCCATTGGAAGAAATGCTGGGTAAATTTTCTATTCCCTTGGGAAGGGTGCATTGTAGGCTCTTAGATGAGCAAGTGAAAATGTTCTGAGGTAGGACCAGGAGAAAGCATTTACCACAGATCCCAGAGACAGTATCATGTCAGATGGCTGTCTGATACCAGAGAAGGATAAACCTAATAGGACTAGGACCCTGTGGACTTGACTAAGATATTTGGCTTATAGACTCAATAAGACAGGGAAAATTAACTAGAAAACTAACATTATCTGATAGTGTTGTAAGAATATGCTTACATACTGCATGAAGTTCAGATTTTATGAGGGTAAGTGAAGAAATAAGCTGAGCCCTCTGGAGGCTGCCACAGAAATCCAGTGAAGGTTATTGAGACAACAGTAGACATAAGAAGATGAGATTGGTCAGTGAGGTTCTGGTGAGTTAAGGCAGTCTTGCCTTGTCCTTGGGAGGCATGCCATCAGCACCTAGAACTCCCAGCTAGGACTCCAGACACCCACCCAGAGTCAGTGAGGTTCCAATGAGGCAAGGTAGACCCCAGCTAGGACTCCAGACACCCACCCAGAGTCAGTGAGATTCCAATGAGGCAAGGTAGACCTGCCTGGACCCTTGAGGGCCTGCCAGCATGCACGCCAAAGTAGCAACCCAACACAACACTCCCCCTCTCCCCACCTCATCCTGGTGGAGCTCTGGTGCAGAGGACCTAACAGGCAGAGCATTGGTGATTATAGTCTGTGCAGCCAACGTTGAGGTCCCAGAATTCAAAGAAACAAATAAACAGACAAATCCACATGCCAAAGACACAATGAAAAAAAACAACATGGAAAAAGCTCATAATAAATCCACACCAAACTCTATCAACCCTACAGAAGATCCCTACAATGAGATCTCCAAGGAAAGAAGCCAAGACACTGACCTTAGAAGAACAACTGTAGACACATCCAAAGAAATCAGAGAACTAAGGGAAGAGAATGAAAAACTCAGGAAGGACCTAGAGGGAGATAATGACAAACGGTGGAAAGAACTATGGGGAGAGATTGAAAAACTCATCAAGAAAGGAACCTAGGGGGAAAATCAAAAACGCCTGGGGAAGGAAGTCCGAAACACGAAAGATCCAGGCAAAATGAAACAAAAGAAAGGAAAACCAACGAACCAAGGAACCATAAGATGAGAAAGAAAGCTCCAGAGGGAAGTGGAAAATCAAAAGAAATCCTCAGGATGAAATGAAGCCTAGCACTTGGTAGCAGAGGCAGGCCGATCTTTGTGAGTATTAGGCCAGCCGGTCGACAGAGTGAGTTCCAGGATACTGGGCTACAGGAGACCCTGTCTCGAAAGACCAAAAAAAGAAAAAGAAACGAAGAAAAAAGATATTGACAGTCATACAGCCACCAGGAAGGATGGGAAAAAGCCTTAGAAGCAGAATGGAAGAAGCAGAAAAAAGAAGATCAAAAACCTGCAGTATAATACGGAGCAGCTAGAAAGCCAAGTAAAGATTTTGGAAAATTTTAAAAAAAATAACACAAAGAGTGGAACACCCAGGAAATGTAGGACACTATGAAAAGACCAAACCTTCTACATCAGAAGGGAGAGGAAGAAGGAGTCCCAAGAGACAACACTATTGACCAGATCTGTCAAACAGATAATAGAAGAAAATTTTCCCCATACTGAAAAACAAGACACTTCCAATACAACTACAATAAGCAAACAGAACACCAAATAACAGGACCAGAAAAGAAACTCCCCACCATATAGATTGTTAACACAACTAGATGTCAAACGACAAAGACAAATACTGAAGCCAAGGAAAAACCACAATTTACATATAAGGGGAAACCCAAAAAGAATCAAATCAGCAGCTGATTTCTCAGTGGGCAAAAATGATGAAAGCTAGAGAACGTGGGTCACATACAAATGTTCTCTATAATTTCTCTGAGGTACAGTATCACCTTGTAGCATTCTCTTTAAGGAGTGATTTTAACGTAAAATTTAAGTTTTGCTTCCCAAGTTAATCATGATATTAGGTCCCCAAAACAACATGGGTGAATGTGATTAAATCTGTGCCTTGACTCCACCCTATAATCATGTATAATACAACTATCTTCTGGACACTCATACGCTAAAAAAAAGGGGGGGGGAAACAGAAAGTACATGAAACCCTTTCAGTCAAACCCCTGCAATTCAAATCTTAAAACTAACTATGGGAAAAGATTTGTTTGTTTCAACAGGACAAAACGCCACCAACTTAACGGTGATCAAATAAAACAATCCAGTTTTGCACATGAGTAGATGTAGCCAATAACGTGGCAACACGAGGGAAAGGCTGCCCCGTCTGAACATTCAAGGAAGAAAAGCTCAGATTGCCATAACAATCGAACCCCTTCTGTGGATCCTACATGTAACAACTAGTTATAATGAAGTCCTAATAACTTACCTTCTAGGTGCCACAAAGGTGATCTGAGATGAGAAACTTCCTTGCCTTCCCACCCATAGAACAAGGAGAATATGACAATTGAATGAGGTCGCTCCCAACTGTAAATTGGAGACAACTATTGTAGAGGGGATCTCTTATAAAACGCGGTAACTGCTTTCTTGAATTGACTACTAGACATAGGAAATGTGGAGGATTATTCTCTTGTTCAGAACCAAATATAATAAAAGTCCTAGGGGCTATGCACTCAGCAAAATATATTAATACAGGAGCTCTTGCTGACACAGCAGTGGATTTGTTATAACTACCATGGGAATGTTGGCCAGGGGATCCAAGGGCCCCAACAAAAGGTAAGGGCTCCTTGCCTCTAATTTGGGATACCTACAGGAGGAGAGCAATAAGACCCTGCTGCCGAGACCTACGTTAGAACATGGGAGGGATGTATTGAGACCCACATGCAAGTGTACAGATGGCCTCTGGAATAACAGAGAGTGTTAACCAAAGGCCAATAAACCAATAAGCAAAATGGGTTCTCCTGGTCAAGCAAGACTCCACCGTCAGCACCAGAAACACCTCACCGTGCCTGGAAATACGTGCAGCAGAGGCAGCCATGTGCCATGTAGATCCCAAATCTAATTGGCTATTGGCTCTCCCCTTGGAGAAATAACCCATGGATGGTGCCACAAGCTTACATCCTCTAAGGTTTTTAGATGTTATAAGCCACATTAAAGACCCTTCATATTTAACAGGGGGGAAAATTGTAAGTCATGGATTAAAATATCCAAACATGGGTCTATGCTAAAGTAACCTACCATAACTATTAGTGCGGGGCGACATACCTATATATCTAATTGCTTGTTCTGCATTGTAGATCGAAAGGTTATTCCTGGACAAACTGTCAGCCCATGAAAGGGAAAACAGCCAGATTGACCAAGTTCCCAAGTCAACGTCACACCACAAAACACACACACAAACCCCCCACACACACAAAAAAAAAAAAAACCCCCCCAAAACCCCCAAACCCCACACACCCCACACCCAACACACACACCCACACACACACCCACCCCAAACCCCACCCACACACGAAAACACACACCACACACGCCCCACCCAACCACCCCCCCCCCCCCCCCACCCCCCCCACCCCCCCCCCACCCCACAACCCCCCCCAACCCCACCACCCCCAACCCACACACACCACCCCCACCACACACGCCACCCACCCAAACCACCCCCCCCCCCAAGCCCCCACCCCCCCGACACCCCACACGCCCCCCCCCATCCAACAACCCCCCCACACCAAAACCCCCCCCAACACACCCCCCCCCCCAACCCCACCACACAAAACCCACACAAACCCACCACCCCCCACCACACACCCAAGAACCAATATACACCCACCACAACCCCCCACACCACCCACACCACCAAACACACCCCCCCACCAAACCCAAAACCCCAAAAAAAAAAAAAAAAAAAAAAAAAAAAAAAACAAAAACGAAAAAAAACAAAAAGAAAACCCCACCAAAACAACAAAAAAAACAAAAAAAAACACACAAAAAAAAAAAAACAAAACAAACACAACACACACAAACCAAGGGTGGAGGTTGGGGGGGGGGGGAAAAGCCAAATGACCCAAATAAACAAACACGACTCAGGAGTCGTGGACGTTTTACCTCTCACCACCTGTGCCCCTTTTCTCAGCCTCGGAACCAACCCCTGCGGAAGAGGTGGCGTGTAGTAATTAATGGGCTGCGATGGGCGTGACATGGTGAAAACTACAGCAAGTGTCTCTGGGACACTCCTTTGATCAACTTGATTTGAACAACAACCTGTCACCCCCCACTGGATTGTGGTGTCTGTAGGTGTTTGTTGGCCAACAGCCTGTCAGATAGGTTTTTGCATGCGGATGCTTGTACTCGCTGGTTATCACTTATAGCTCAAAAATGAAACAAAAAAAAAAAAAAAAAAAAAACAAAAACTGAGATCTGCGATGAGAGTGCCGGGTCGTTGGGGGGGCAGAAAAGGAAGAACTACAGCCTGATGAATTTGAACAAAATGGGTAAGGTTAGGAGGGCAACAAAGTAAATAAACCTTCCTGACAACATTCATAATCTCTTCAACATACCCCTCCGACAGTCGTTCATACACCCCCCACCCTCCAAAACTCTCTACGAACTTGCTGACTATTTTTTGACATACGTTTAAAGCTCCGTGACCTCACCAATTCCAACAGATGATGGTCCAGTGCACATGATCGTAACGAAGTTTGTTTTCCTAATTTTTAGATTTTAACCTGACAAGAACGACCATAGGAAATCTGAACGTGGACTATCCCAAAAGACGTTCTGTTTTTTTTCTTCCGATACTTCAGCTGGGAGAGATTTTAATTTTTTTTTAAATTTCTATTCAATGTTGGACTGAATGGTCTAGCAAGTAAAATAGAAATCTAGGCACAAAGCTGGAAACGAAAGGAAAACAATGCTTTTATTTTCAAAATGCACAACTGCCTTTGTAGATATTCTAAAGAATTAATAAAACAGGTAAATTCTAAATAGCTTTATCAACTCCATAGAACATAAGGTCAATAAAAGTTTTAGTTATGTGAATAGACCCCAATAAGAGAGAATGAATTTTTAACAATAAACCATGTTTAGAAGCCTCTAAGCAATAAATAATTCATGAAGTTCTTAATAAAATATATAAATAGACTTGTTACAAACTACATAATGTTACTGAATGTAATACACAAAATCCTTAAATAAATAATTATTAACTGGATACCATCCCTTATATTGAAAATTCAGTATTTCTGAAATTATAATTTGATTAAATTTACTTATTGACTTAATAAAGTTCAAATCAATAACTCAAAAAAAAAAAAAAAAAAAAAAAAAAAGAAGAACGTGGAGCAAAGTATTCCCTGTGCTAAATGAGTTTAGATGCAACCCAGAATACAATACATCCAGCAAAAATGTCAATTATAGTCAAAGGGAAAAAAAAATCCTGCAGGACATAAATAAGATGAAAGAATATATGTCTAAGAAACCTAACTTCAGCAAACTCCTTGAAGCAATCCAAAGAACAGAGGAAGAAGCACTATTCCTAAAACACATTAAAGACGAAAAGCAACAAAATCATACACAGAGTACTATAACCCTAGACCAAGATGCAAATCAAAAATAGGTAAAAAAATCAACCTTATTAATTGTCTAAACTCCCAATCAAAAGGTCATAGACTGGGAGAATAGATTAGGAAACTGAACCCTTCACTATGTGCTGTCTACAGGAAATTATCTCACCCTCAAGGACTAGGATCAACTTATAGTGAAAGGATGAGAAAGAGTATCCAATAAATGGACTAAGAAACAAGCTGGAGTGGCCTATTCTAATATCAAACAAACTAATATCAAAGTAAAATTAATCAGAAGAGACAAAGAGGCCAAAAAATCCTTGTAAAAGGAACAATGAAACCATGAGACTTCAAATCCTAAATTTTTATGCACCAAACTCTGGGTGCTCCTAACTTTCTAAACACAACTCTGCAGGACCTCCAAGACACAGATTATCCTAACACATCATAAATGGGAGACATTAGCCCCCACTGAGCCCCTTGGATAGATCAACAGGACAAAAAATAAACAGAGGCATCAGGACGAACAATACAAATACACCAAAGGACCTCACAGACATTATCACAAATATTCCCCAAAAACAATCCAGAATATACTTTCTATTCAGCACCTCATGAGACATTCTCCAAAATGCGACCATTATTAGCGGGGCACAAAGGAACCTCAACAATACAAAAGGATAGAGAAATTATTCCATGGCTTCTATCAGCCCACATGTAATAAAAGCTCAATATGAACCAGAATAAGTCCAACTATGCTTACAAGACTGCATGGAGGACTAAAAAACACAATCCTGAATAACGAATGGGGTCAGGAGGAAGAAAATTGAATGAAAAAAAGAATTCATGGAACTGAAAATGAAAAAGACAATACAACCCAATAAAACCTTGGAATACACTTAAAGGCAGTCTGGAAAGGGAAATTTATACCCAAGTGCCCACATCAAACAACAAAGCAAAACAACAACAACAAAAAAAACCAGAAAGGGAACAATGAAACGATCTAACACTGCAGCTTAAAACACTTGAGAGACAAACAGAAGAACCCCAAACAACAGACAGGAAGAAATAACAAAACCAGAGCAGAAATCAATAAAATAGAAAACAAAGAAAACAATACATAAAAATCAAGGAATCCAAAAGCCGGTTCTTTTGAAAAAATAATCAAAAATAAACAGACCTCTAGACCACTTAACGAAGAGCGCTAGATCATCTATGTAGATAGATCTCTAGAGATCTATACGCAACTCCAAATTAATGTATTTGGTGATGAAAAGGAAAACACACAACAGGATAATCAGAATCATGAAGATCCAGTCATCATATGGGAATACTTCAAAATCTATACTCCACTAAATTTTGAAAACCTAAGATAAATGGATGAATATCTAAACCGGGAATCACCAACACGACTAAACCAAAGGTTGACAAGTTTAAACAGAACTATTAGAAATGTTAGAATTAAGATGTAAGTAAAAACCCCAATGAAAAAAAAAACCCAGTCCAGATGGTTTCAAGGCAGAATTCTATAAAAACATTAAAGATGGTCCTGCAACCATTACTACTCAAACTGTTTAAATATACAAACAGAGGGAATTCTCGCAATCCGTCTCGATGAAGCCAGCATCACTCTAATACCAAAACCAGGCCAGAAGATGCAAACAAAAAGAAAGCTATAACATCTAGACCATCTCAATAATGAACATAGATGCAAAAATTCTCAACAAAAAACTTGCAAATACTGCATACAGACCCACATCAAAAAGATACCATCATGATCAATTGGATTCATACCAGAAAATGCAGGGATGGTTCAAATCAGCGTAATCAACAATTACAGAAAACACATAAATGGACTGAAAGACAAAAGACCACAATAAGCTAAATGAATGCAGAAAAAGCCTTTATAAGATCAAACATCCCTTGCATGTTTAAAAGTCCTAGAGGGAAATGGAAGTGAAAGGAGCAATGCTCAACATGAGCAAAGCCATATAATAGCAAACCCACGGCAACATCTTCCTAGATGGAGAAAAATTGAGAACCATTTCCCTTAAAGGTGGGAACCCCAGCAAGGCTGCCCCCCCTATCACCACTCACTCTCTTCAACATAAGTGCTTGAAACACTTGCTAGGTGCATATAAGAAAGAAAGGAGATTGAAAAACGAGTTGCTAATCAGAAAGAAGTTAAGCTACCAACGCTTTGTTTACAAAAGATATGATGGATTAAACCACTAATCAGGATAAAACTCCACCAGAAAACTTCTAGGAATATTAATTTTAGTAAAACTGCAGAATGGGTAGTAAAATTAACCTTAGAAAATCAGTAGCCTTTACTTACAACAACAATATAGGCGAATACAAGAAAAAATTCAAAAGACTAAAAAGAAAAAGAACACGGGAACAAACCAAAAAGAACCAAAGAACAAAAAAAAAAAAATTACTGAAAAACAAACAAGCCTCTAACAAAATTCCAGAAGAAGGAATTTGAAAATGCATCAAAATGATGAAGCCCCCTCCATGCTCAAGGATTGGGAAAATTAACATGAGTAAAAATGTTCATTTTACCCAATTGAAGATACAGATTCAATTCAATCCTAATCAAAATCCCTAGAGCTTCTTCACAGCACTTTGGAAAAAAAAATTTTTAATTCATGAGGGAAAAACAAAAGACCCCAATAAACAAAGCACACCTGAAGTGAAAAAATGCAATACAGGGGGATTCCCTACCAGACTTCAAACTATATTACAAGGTGCCATAGTCTAAAAGACAAAGCCGGGTACTGGCCAAAAAACAGACTTGTAGGTCAATTAAACAAAATTGAAGATCCAAACTTGAGCTCATACAATTTCAGCCACCTCATATTTGACAAAGAGGCAAAAAACCCTCAGTGGAGGAAGGATAGCATCTTCAGCCAATGGTGCTAGCAAAATTAGATCATCATTTGTAGAAGAACAAAATTAAACCCCTACCTCTCACCCTTTACAAAAATCAACTACAAGTGGATCAAAGATCTCAATGTGAAGCTGGAAACCCTGAAGGTGATAGAAGAAAAAGTTGGCAACAAACTACAAGACATAGGTGTAGGAAAAGACTTTCTAAATCAGATAGCAGCTGCACAGAATGTAAGGTCAACAATCGACAAATGGGACCTCATAAAACTCAAAAGCTTCTGTACAGTGAAAGAAACAATCAAGGAGGTGAAGAGAAAACCCACAGAGTGGGAGGAAATCTTTACCAGTGAAACATCTGACAGAACATTGACATCAAGAATATATAAACTACTCAAAAAACAAAGAAGAAGACAAACGACTTACTCCAAAGATGGAGTAAAGAGCTGAACAGAGACTTCACCAGTAAGGAAGTAAAGATGGCTGAGAAACATCTTAAAAAGTGTTCAACATCATTAATAATTAAGGAAATGCAAATTAAAAACCACTCTCAGATATCGTCTCATTCCAATACGACTAGCTAAGATCAAGAAAACAAAAGACAACAGATGTTGGAGAGATTGTGGGGAAAAGGGAACACTCATCCACTGCTGGTGGGAATGTAAACTTGTACAACCACTATGGAAAGCAGTGTAGAAAACCCTTAAAAGACTGGGAGTGAGCCTACCACCTGACCCAGTCATAACACTCATGGGTATATACCCCAAAGACTCATCCTTCCACAAAGATACATGCACATCCATGTTATTGCAGCTCTTTTCACAATGGCAAAGAGCTGGATCCAACCCAAATGCCCCTCAACTGAGTGGATGACAAAAATGTGGTACATCTACACAATGGAGTACAATTCAGTGGTAAAGAAAGATTAGCATTATGAACTTTGCAGGTAAATGAATGGAGCTCAAAGCCATTATGCTGAGTGAAGTAACACAGTCCCAGAAAGACAGAGAATGGTTTCTCTCATTTGTGGATGCTAACACCAAATCCCCCAGACAAAAGGCAAGCAGAAGGACATTCTTGTTATATTTTTCTTTATCTGAAAGCAGCTATGTTATTATAATGTGAATCTCTCAATGGGCTGTAGAATCCACCCACCAATTCTTCTCAGACTCTGTAATTACTGTATATGGGTGAAAAATATGTATCCGTATTTTAGAGTAATATAAAACTAATGGAGGAAAATGTGAATTCCTAAACATTAAAAAAAAAAGACTGAGAGAAAGATGCAGGACAGTTATGGCAGAATGCATGGTCTGGGAGGGGTGGAGTGGGGTTGGGTGAAAGGAAAGAGGAATATGCCTGAACTGAATTGAAAAATGATGTATGAAATACACAAATCATCAATAAAAAATAGAAAAAAAGAAAGCAGAAGGAAATAAGAAAACTTAATTTCAAGTAACCAATTCCGAGTGATACAGATGATTTTCATTAATATTTTCCTTTTTGCATATAAAATAGAATATCCTTGTTAAAACTTAATCTTGATATGTGTGTGTACACACATGCTTATATATTATAATTTATAGTATACATTTAAATTTTTTTCGTCCTTTTGAGACAGGGTTTCTCTGTAGCCAGAGTTGTCCTGGAACTCACTCTGTAGACCAGGCTGGACTTGAAGTCACAAACATCTGCTGGCCTCTGCGTCCCGAGTGCTAGGATTAAAGGCATGTGATACCACACCCAGCACATTTAACTTAAATGTTTTATTGAATTTTTTGTATTTCATACATAACATCTCAATCAATTTAATCACCTTTATTCCCCTTTCTCCACCGGCACCTTCCCACAGGAGTGCCCCACTGGGATTCTGTCATGTGTGTTAAGGCTTATTGTGCCAAGTCAGTGTCCCTGGACATTCCGCATTGCCGGTCATTCGCTGAGCTCTAGTCAGCCCATCCAGAGTCCCTCACTTTAAGAGGACCAGCTCTTCTTCACCCATCAGTAATCAGCTGCCAATATTTCTTCAGCTAAGATTTGGTTCTGCTTCTCTTTTTTTTTTTTTGAAAAAACCCTAGCCAACACAAACCTTCAACAGTAAAATTATTAAAAAGTTAACTATGTAAAAGTACAAATGAGTTTTATCTACAGTTTAATTTTTGAGTGATGTGGTGGTTTGAATGAGAATGTCCTGCATAGAATCCAAGTATTTGGACATTTTGTCCACATTTCGTGCTACTGTTTTGGGAGGTTTTAGGGAGTGCAGCTTTGCTGGAGAAAGCATGTCTTAAGCCTTGCCGAATTTCTGGTCTTTTGCTACTTCCTGTGCCTGCTTGAAGATGGGATTGCTCAGCTCTCTGCTCCAGCAGCATAGACTTCCTCCAGAACCATAAACCACATAAACTCTTCTGTCTATAGGTTACAAAAAAAGACGAGATTATAGGGCTGATAAATTTTGAATACTATCTCCAAGTCAATTGGTGATGGAATGAAAGAAGTATCTGACCATCATACAGGAATAAACATTTGGCACTAGACAATGATTTACAGAAAATAAAGTGTGCATTTATATCATAACAATATTTGTTGAATGATTCAGAACAGATGAGATTCTGTTACTTCCTTTTAGCCCCTTACAAAACAATTGCCATCAGAACCTTCATGGATTTACAGCCTTTAGGTTGTTCACTCACCAACCCCTGGTTTTATGTAAGTGTTCCTCATTTATTGAAGGATAAGCTTAACTTTCTAGATGACTTCTGCATTAAAACCAAACCAAGTTTGTTCTATTGGTACGTTAGAGACTTTTCTATTTACCTTTTCTACAAGATTTCTACCATGTCGGTGCATTAGAGTTCTATAATGTAGAAAATATTGGACTGTACTTTTTGGCTAAATTTTCATCCATATGATGATGAAATAACAGGATATCAGTCAGTGAAATCTTGGTTACTTCTCGTTAGCCTAATCCTCTTATGTGTGAAATGTTTTGCCAATGTACTTTGTCTTGTGAAGGAAAATAATGATATCAAACTGTAGGAGCAAATTTGTTTATCTCTCAAGATTATATAAGAATGTTTGTAAATAACAGAGACCTTAAAAATTCCATCAGTTCACCTTCTGCTGGTTGTCAGTCACCATTTATACTAAAAGAATTTCAGACATTGTTGTAAGGAAGCAGAGGGTATAATTTAGTGGGAAGAACAAGGCTGCATTTTCTTGTGAGATGTGGATTCATAATTTTTTAAGACTCTAAGTCTTTACTTAGTTAATGAAGTCATTCCTTGCCAAGGAAAACATTATGCTTTTATGACCATAGATAACATTATGCAACTGAAATGTACAACAGTAAGTGGATGTAAAGGGCATGTGCTTTAGTAACCAGGAATGAAAACAAGTGAATACATCCAAATAAATAGAGGCTATCTCTTGTTCTGGAAATGTCAGCTGCCTACTGGTCACAGAGGTTATTCCTTAATGTGGGAAAAAAAAAAGCCATAGCTTTTTCAGGAAGATATTTCAGACTAATATAATGCAAAATATTTCAATGGAAGGCTACAAACAAAAGTATGGTAGAAGTAGAAGGCAAAAAATATTTGAGATTTACAGTAGCAGAATATCATTATCACTCTTGTGTTGAAGGCAGAAGGTACCACAGGATAAACGACAGGTATTAGAGGTTCTGCCCTTAGAAGCTCCATCCTGAAAACTAAGCCATTGCCATGAACTTGACAAAGTCAGGAACAGTCCAGGAACAAGTAGAGCCAAATACTCTCATTCTCCACCTTCTGAAACTTTCTCCCTGCACAAAATTCACCAAACTCAAGTGGAAAGAGAGTAAGGAAGGCAAGGAGGGAGATTCCAGGCAGAGAGCAGCAGGGTAGGAATGAATTCAGAATGTAACAGGATGGGTGGGGTATGAAGCAGTGACTAAGGAGCAGCAGACTGGGAGGAAAAACAGGACAAAACTTCGTTTCAGAATTTTCTTTGTTTCCTCTTTTCCTATTTCCATTTCTTCATTTCCCCTCATATTTTGTTCTGATATATACACCGAAAACATTTTAGAGCAAGATAACTAAGTAATGAGTGCTTGAAATACATTTACCTTTCTCTCATGTATGTGCACTTAAGGAATCCAGAAGTGTGACATAACACTTACAGCTCTCTATACTTCAACTGCAGACCATCAGGAGGCCTGCAGAATGAACTATATCCAGGGAAAGTGCTAGGAGTATAGCCAAATAAATCTTAGTTTCACAGACAGTTGAAACAGGACAACTCGCAAGCTCTGATGCAGAAGAATCTGACGCACTGGATAAATTGCTTCAAGAAAACTTATCCTTGTGAAAATATATTATCCTTACGACAATACCAAGGCCATTTTCCATGGCAGTTATTGGCTGTGGAAATGCCAGTTTCCAAAAGTGAAATATATCTAGAAACTAAAGATAAAGAAATAGGTGCTCACATAAAACACGCAGAGATGGAACGGCTGGAATCTCTCCTCAGTCTTATCTCTAAGATGTACTTAACATCTGCCTGAGTTGGCTTCCCCAAAATCCATGTCCAGATACATTTAAAAGATAACTTCAGGCAATTTCCAGCATGATAATTTAGTAATGAATTCCAGAATAAATTAATTAAAAGTCAAGGCAGGGATTACAGAAAATACAATGGTTAAGTAGAAAAAGAAAAAGTGAAGTCAGAATGGAGATTATCACAGGTTTCAAAAGTTAGTCTTTTTTTTTTTTTTTTTTTTNAGTCTTTTTGAGACCGGGTTTCTCCCTGTAGCCCACGCTGTCTGGAATCTGCACTCTGTAGACCAGGCTGGTCTTTGAACTCGCAAAGATCCGCCTGCCGCCCCCAAAGCAATAAAAGTGCTAGGATTAAAGGCTGTGCGCCACCACCCCGGTAAAAAGTTAGTCTTTAAAAATTTTTTTAGCACATACATAGATAAGTTTGCTGTTCCCTAATGGTACTAGTTTTTTGAACAGTTAAAAAGTTTATACTAATTTAAAATATTTATAAATACTGTGGTTCACTTGCCTTACTCCCATATGTAAAGTCAAATTTAAAACTTTGGTAAAATTTCTAGTGGACTTCATCAAGATAAAAGATAAAGGAAAACAAATAGTTGCGTTTGTAATATGGACCATTACAAATGTGACCAGGGAGGTAACCCAGGGTAACAGAAACATTTAAAGTTTACCTGACATACTGAGACAATGTCTCAATATGTTCTTTCTGTCAAATATTAACTATTATTAACATCAATATAAATAAAAAATTGTAGTGATTATCTGGATATTTTCATGTTTTGAAAAATATCCACAAAGATAATAATTTGGGCTACTTATTTGCTGGATATATCTTTTGTTTTTTTTTTTTTTTTGGGACAGGGTCTCCTTATAGCCCCAAGGGCCTGGAACTCACTGTGGACCAGGCTGGCCCCTGAAACTCAGATCACCAGCCTCTGCCTTCCTAGTGCTAGGATTAAGGAGTACCCACCACACACAACGTTAAAGCAGTTTAAGCCACCTTGGTTGCTGGGAATTGAACTCGGATCCTCTGCAAGAGCAGTTTGGCCTCTTAACCACTGGCCATCCTCCAGACCCTGGATGTCTATCATTTCATAATTCATAAAAATACCCATGGTCTAGTCCCCAGTATATTATTAATGTGTTTTACTTGAAAGTTGGAAAGGATGCAGATCTTTCCAGGTTTAGAGTCTGTGCTGGTGCCCTGTCTTAGAGCCATGTTTTCATTGATTTCATCTGTTCAGTGTCATGGTAAGTTTAAAGATATGTTCATTCCTGGCTCTACACACTTCCACACACATCACACCACACTTCCAGGAGAGCCTTTTCTGTAAGAGTTTCCTCTTCTACACATTCCTAGGTTGGTGAATAAATGTGGCGTGTGTGTGTGTGTGTGTGTGTGTGTGTGTTGCGTTCTGGGATTGAATATAGGGTCTTCTGCATGCCAAGGTTACACATACACACAATTCCATAGATTATGTATGTGCACATATATCTCCTTGCATCCACACAAAGAGGTCATATAAATTTACAAAAGTAAATGTTCTTAATAACTGAGCACAAGATCTGAGACATATTAAATCCACTAATAACAAATTAACCCCCTCTTCCCAAAAATATGTCATTTGGGGGAAGATTTCTCCGGGAAGATTTAAACATGACTTTGTGGGGGAATATTTCAGTTGCTATTAGCCCTGTCTTATGATAACATCGGGATATTGATGGGAATAAAAGTAATAATATTTTGTGGCTCGCGACAATTAAAGAGTCTGAATCCCGTTTGTCAACGGAATACGCCAGTTGGAACAGCATAGACCTAATTGTCGATTTTGCTCCTTTTCCCGCGAAATTTCAAGAATTTTCGAGGATAACGTCCCGTGTCCGGGATACAAAGCACTCAATGGAGGATGATAACGAAAAAGGGTTTGATTCGAGTGCGATTTCCCCCCTATCCCTCCCTTCCTCCCTTGATTACATTGAGGAATCGTCTCTCCAATCCAATTCCCTCTAGGACTTTAAGCATGAAGGGATGCTGGATTTTGTTAAAGGCTTTTTCTGCATCAATTGAGATGATCATTTGGTTTCTGTCTTTCAGTCCATTTATATGTTGTATGATATTTATTGATTTTCATATGCTGAACCATCCCTGCATCTCTGGTATGAATCCAACTTGGTCATGATGGATGATCTTGATGTGTGTCTTTATGTGGTTTGCAAGTATTTTGATGAGAATTTTTGCATCTGTGTTCATTAATGAGACGGGTCTATAGTTCACATTTTGTTTGTATCTTTGCCTGGTTTTGGTATTAGAGTTATGCCGGCTTCATAGAAGGAATCTGGGAGAATTCCCTCTGTATCCTTCTAAACAGTTTGAGTAGCAATGGTTGCAGGACCTCTTTAAATGTTTTATAGAATTCCATCATGAAACCATCTGGGCCTCGGGTTTTGTTTTTTTTTTTTTTTAGTTGGGAGGTTTCTTATTACATCTTCAATTTCTTCATATATTATGGGTCTGTTTAAGCTGTCGGTCTCTTCTTGGTTAAGCTTTGGTGATTCCTAGAATTTCAGATATTCCTCCATTTCTCCTAGGTTTTCAAACTTAGTAGAGTGTATGTTTTTGAAGTATCCCCATATATTTGTCTGGATCTTTTCATTGTCTGTTGTGATATTTCCCCTTTCATCACAGATTCTATTGATTTGGAGTTGTTCTTTCTTTCTTTTGGTTAACTGGGCTAGAGGTCTGTCTATCTTGTTTATTCTCTCAAAGAATCAACTTTTGGATTCATTGATTTTTTGCATTGTTTTCTTTGTTTCTAGTTCATTGACTTCTGCTCTTATTTTTCTTATATCTTCCTGTCTGTTGCATTTAGGGTTCATTTGTAGTTGTCTCTCAAGTGTTTTTAGCTGTAGTGTTTGAAATGTATTTTAAAGAGTACTGTGGTTTAGATCTGGAATATCTTCCAAAGGCTCATGTTGGTTCCCAGCTGATGGGGCTCTTGGGACTTTGCATTAGATTAGATAGTGGGGCACATTTAGAAGAGTGAGTCATTGGGACCCTGCACATGAAGGATGAATTTGTACTTGACCTTTCTCTCTCTCTGTCTCTCTCTCTCTCTCTCTCTCTCTCTCTCTCTCTCTCTCTCACACACACACACTTCACACTTCTTGGCTTCCACAGCTTTCTCTACTATGTGCTTCTGCATGGATCTACTCACTCTCTCTTCTCAGATCCAAATGAACCAGGACCAAATAGCTGTGTTAAAGAGTAACTAGCATAAAGACATTACAAAACCCAAGAAAGCAAAGTTTGAGTCTCTAAGTTGTGTTAACTTGTCCATATATGCTTTCCAAGTCTTTCTCTATCTTTTTCATTTTTCTAACCTTTACTTTTGGAAATAAACATCTGTGATTAGTTTATATTGTCTTTGTTTCCTAGGCCCATGTTCTTGTTGGAACTTCTACCAATTTCCTTTTCCTTTCATGAGTTTCTTTCAAATTCATTGATTCCTTGTCCCTTTATGATGTTACATACTTTCTTGGTTGATCAGCTATTTAAACAATCTTCCTATTTTCACCTCACATCATCTGATCACACCCCAAACATGCAGTAATCACTTAGAAGTTTGTACTTTCATGCCACTTGGAGCATCCCATTGTCAATTAACCTGCTCACTCCTTTGTAGGATCTACAGAGTTGTGCATTCGTTTCTTCCTCTGACTTTTGTCCCTCACTTCCATGCTACAGTGAACTCACAAATTTGTTTCCTGGAATCTATAGAGTATCTCTCCTCTGGTTGTTGGAATATTCATTCAAATCTCCATATAAATGGGTTTTCTTTCTCAAAAATTTGTACTGTCAGGAAATAACTCCTCAGTTCATCCTTTACTTATCCCTCAAGGGTGTTCATTTCTCTGGCTCTCCCATCCTGCTCATACCTATTATATTTATTATCAACCTCACATTCTTGTTTGTGTTCTTTCCAACTTTGCCCAGTTTCCTGCCAGACCGTAAACAGCATGAAAGAGGAGAACAGACCACTGGCTTTTTCCATTGATATCTCAACTATAGTTCTAAGATTGCAAACTTCTCTGCAATATAATTAACATAGAATACATGTGTAGAATGAATGGATGAGTGATTGCATAAAAGATATATCGCTAATGACAGTGAATGTGGCAGACTATTTTTCTTGTTAATCCTTTCTTAATTCTACAGTGCAAATATTTAAAAGTTTGTCTTGCTTCCAAACATCCAGGCACAATTTTACTCCCCTTGTTCTTAAAAGTTATTTGATTGCATACTGGAATGCAAAACTTAAGTCTTTTTTTTTTCATTCTTCCCTTGAAATCAATTTTTTCTATTTTGTGTTGTATATCTGTCAACTCTTAAGAAGATAATAGTTTTCATTTTGTTAAAAGCAATAGTTTTGTTACTTGTGTATTGTCTGTCACTCCATCTGGTTGACCTTGAGCTCATTCATACATTTTCTTTTATCTTAACAACTATATTTAATTGGATAATGCCCCCAATAAAACATAAGGAATAGTAAAGTGTCTTTTTATTCTGTGTTCTTCTGAAAATAAGTAGCTGTTCATCTATTCACCAACATACTTCATTAGTAAATAATCATCTTAAACCACATTTTCTTCCTTTTTATTCACATTTTTATCTGCTTCTCTTGCAACTTTAATTATTTCTACTCTTGGAAATCTGAAGGCATTTATTCACTGTTATCGAATACCCCAATTTCTCCTGAAAACATTTTCTGTATACTGATTCATTCTTACTTCTACCCTCTGTGTTCTAAACTAGCTATGGAGATGGAAAGCCAGGGTATCTGTTCCCTGAAACAGTGCTGCGGCCTATGGAGAGCCAAGAAGAAGAGAGCTGACTTTCCCCAAGCAGTAGTGTACCTCTGTTCCTATTTGGGGAGGGTAACTCTCCAAGAATTGCTGCAGGCAGCTCAAATGCTCATCGTCCCTTTTAGGCTTCTGGATGTCTGCTAGAATATCACTTTGAGCAATGGCACTTCCCTGTTTTGGATTCCTTTCACAGGACTCACTGCATGCAGCTGTCTTTTTTTCCTTACTGAACCTGTGACTAGAAGTGCATTTTACATTTACAGCTGCCATTGTCATAGAATTCTCTTAGACATTGCTGCTGCTTTTACTGTTTCCTCAAATTGCCTCCTTGACTTTGGGGGGGTTCCTACAGTCCCTTTGATTCTGCTTCCTGATCTTCACAGCATTGCTGCTCTCCAGCTCTTAGTCTCACACTTGCTCATGAATCATTCAAGTAGTCAACTATGTAAGTCTCTTTTCTTCTATCTTTTATTTTAAAATATTTTATTCTTCAGAAATTCATATGATATATTTTGATCAAAATCGGAGCCATCTCCCCATCTCAATACCTAGTCAACTACCCACCTGATTATTATGTATAATCCTTTATTATTATTATAGTCCTCTATTATTATGTTTCTTTTTTGGAAGAGCTATTGAGTCTAATCTGTATTCCCCAAGTGCTTTTAGGTATAGGTCTTTCCCCTGGAGTCTGATCAACTTATAGGCATCATACCCCTAAAATAATAAATAAATAAATAAATAAATAATAAATAAAATTACTCTCCTTTTTCAAACATCTCTCAATTATTAAGGGATTTTCAGCTAGAGTTGGGGCTTCTTGCTATCCATGTTAGATTTCTGTTCTGTTTGGAATTGAACAGGTATTGTGTATGCTGTCACAAGTGCTGTGGGCTCATATATATGATTACCCTATAGTGTCTACATAGCATGATTTCTTTGTGGTTGTCTACCACCTCTGTCTCATAATCTTTCCACTCCTTCCAAAATGATACTTAGACTGGGAAGGAAAGGGTGTGATATAGGTGTCCCATTTATGACTGAACACTCCATAGTCTCTTATTCTCTGCATGTTGATGGGTTGTAGGTCTCTGCATTAATCACCATCAGTTGTAAGAAGAAGCTTTTCCTGTGAGAGTTGATAGCTATACCAAACTATGGGTATAACAATAAGTCAACAGGAGTCAGTTTAATATTATGTCTACTTAGCAGAATAACAGTAGTAGGTTCTCTCCTATGGCCTTGAACTCTCTAGCCAGAGGTTATTGCCCTTGATGTGCTCTAGTTAATAATGTAGGCCTTAAATCCATTTAAAGAAATTGTTGATTACTCCTATAACATTCATGCCACTATTGCCTCAGTGGGCATATCATGCTGAGCCAATCATTATTGTAGCACACAGTGTTAACAGCTAGGTAATGCTGACAGACATGTTTATCTTCCAGTAGCCTCTATTGCACCTTCTAACCACTCTGAAAACTAGCTAATGAGGATGAAGTTTCCAGGTCAGTACTAGGTTCAGTTTTCCTTGTTCATCTTATGTTTGGCATATGCACCATCTTCAGCAACATTCTTTTTACTTCAAGTTCTTTCAGATAATGAGAACAATGGCTGCAGTCAGTAATGTTTGAGGTTTTATGGAAACCTTATGGTCAACAACTCCAAAAGCAGAAGACTGTTCCTAGATTTTTTTTTTAAATTATCAGCCTGTGGAGTCTAGTAAGGCCATTGAACCCCCAATATAGGGTAACTACATTTAAACTCTTTTATATTATATATGTATATATTTTATGACGCTTCCATAGTTGATTTCCATATGACTTTTTCAAAAGGCCTTTAGTTTTAATTATCCATCCTTTTCCTCCTCTGCCCTGCCCTCTCCTTCCTCACCTCATTAATCCTTTTTATCCCATTTTCCTCCTTTCTTCATTTAAATCCCTGCATTCTACCCCATGCAGTGAACGTTCCTCCATGGTGCCTTATTAGTTTGCTGACCTCTATAGATTCTCTTACTGAAAAACACCTGTGTAAACATTCAAAGGTAGCATCTACTTTATAACAGAGAACATGAGAAGTATGTCATTCCAAGCTTGGGTTACCTTGCTTAACATGATTGTTTCCACTTACATTCTGTTACATGTAAATGTCATAATTTCATTTTTCTAGAAAGCTGAATAATATTCTATTGTGTAAATGGAGCATACTTCCATTATCCATTCATTAGTTTATGGGCATATAGGCTGTTTCCATTTTGTGTGTATTGTAAACAGAACTCCAATGAATAGCATGGTTGAATCATGCAGTGGATGTATTTTCAGATTTTTGAGGAGTCTGCACACTGAACTCCACAGTGGCAGTACCAGTTTGCACTCTCACAAGCTGGGAATAAGAGTTCCCATTCTCCCACATCCTTGGGAACAGCATTTGTCATTATTTGCTTTCTAGATCATAGCCATTCTTACTGTGGTAAGATGAAGTGTCAAAGTAGCTTTAATTTGCATTTCCCTTCTGACTAAAGATGTTAAAAATTAAAATAAAGACATATACTTCTCAGCCACTTGTGTTTCATTATTTGAGAACTCATTGTTTGCTTCCTTGCCACAGTTTGTGTGTTGCCATTATTTGATGTTTAGTTTTTCAGTTCTTTGTATATTCTAGGAGAAAGCCTCAGTAATAGAACGAATAAAGCAAAAAATAAAATATTAAGATTGGAAGATAACATGGAAGATCTGGAATGCTCAAGCAAAGATTATGAAAAAAATTAAAAAAACGAAACACAAGAGTGGAATAATTTGGAAATTTGGGGCACCATGAAAAGAACAAACCCACACATCATAGGTGTAGAGGAAGGAGAAGAATCCTAGGATAATAGTATTGACTATATCTTCAACAGAATTATAATTTCCACAAATTGAAGAAAGGCATACCCATACATATAAAAGAAGTATGCAGAACACCAAATTGACATGGTCAGAAAAGAAATTCCCCATACCATATCATAGTAAAAATGCTAGATGCTCAAAACAAAGATAGAATACTGAAAGCCACAAGAGAAAACCAAGTTACATATGAAGGTAAATCCATCAGAATTACAGCTGACTTTTCAGTGCAAATGATGAAAGCCAGAAGAGCTTGGACCAAAGTTTTCCAGGTACTAAATGACTATAAATGCCAACCCAGTTTACTTTACCCAGCAATAATGTCCATTATAGTTGAAGGAGAAAGAAAATTATTTCATGACATAAGCAAGATGAAAGAATACATGTCCAGAAAACCAACCCTTCTGAAAATACATGAGGCAATTCAAAGAAGAGGGGAAAGAGTGACTATTTCCAAGAAA
This sequence comes from Rhizomys pruinosus, assembly GCA_009823505.1. Taxonomy (NCBI): domain Eukaryota; kingdom Metazoa; phylum Chordata; class Mammalia; order Rodentia; family Spalacidae; genus Rhizomys; species Rhizomys pruinosus. The sequence goes on along the minus strand of VZQC01008952.1, from coordinate 188,306 downwards.
ATACTCAAAGCAATATGAAAGAGCACACAAAAGGAAAAGCTATTCCCAAGCAGGAAGAGAAACTAATTAATGGAGATCTAACTGTGGAAATACACACCCAAGGCCCCAAATGCAAATGGAAACTAAATTGATGAGAAGCAATATACATCTCTCAATAATATCCTTAAATATCACTGCTCTGAACTCCCCAATTAAGAGACACAGCCTGGGATAATGGATTAAGAAAATGAATCCATTGTTTTGTTGTCTACAAGAAACCCATCACAAATTCAGGGAAAGGCACCATCTTAAAGTGAAAGGATGAAAAAAAAATATTCCATGAAAATGGTACCAAAAAGGAAGCAGGAATTGCTATTCTAATATCAGAAAAAATAGACTTAAAATTGAAAGTAATCAGAAGAGATGAAAATCATCACTACCTTTTTATCAAAGGAACAATTAACCATGAAGATTTCACAGTAATGAATATATACTCACCAAATTCTGGTGTACCAAACTTCATAAGCATAATTCTACAGGACTTTAAGGTGCAGATTAATCCCAGCACACTAATAGTGGGGGAATTCAATACTCCACTGAGCCCATTGGACAAGTCTGTGGGACAAAGAATAAATGAGACATCTGAAGAAAACAATATCATACAGCAAATGGACCTAATGGACATCTGCCAAATACTCCACCTATACACCAAAGAATACACTTTCTATTTGGCACCCCCATGGAACATTCTCCAAAACTGACCACATACTGGGACTCAGAACAAATTTCAACAAATACAAAAATAAAAATAAAAATAATTCCATTTATTCTATCAGAACACAATGCAATAAGAACACCAGAAGAAGCCCTAATATCTACAAGAACTCAAGAAGATTAAACAACACACTCCTGAATAATGAATAGGTCCAGGAAGAAATAAAGAAATAAATAAAATTATTCCTGGAACTAAATGAAAAGGACAATACAACACACCAAAACCAATGGGACACTTTGAAAGAAGTCCTAAGTGAGAAATTTATAACCCTAAGTGCCTACATAAAAACAAAACAAAACAAAACAGAAAGAACACAAAAACCAATGTAAATGAAACTTAAAACACTTGAGAGGCAACAACAAATGAATCCTCAACCCAACAGAAAGGAAGAAATAACAAAAATCAGAACAGAGATCAATGAAATAAAAACAAACAAAGCAATAGAAGGAATCAATGAATCCAAGAGATGGTTGTTTGCAAAGATAAATAAGATAGATAGACCTCTAGTACAGTTATCCATGAGAAAGAAAGAGAAACTCAAAACCAGCAAAAATTAGAGATGAAAAGGGAAACGATATAAAAGATAATGAAAAGATCCAGAATAATCATATAGAATACGTAATAAAAACCTAATATCTCTCGCTCTCTGCCATGGCGTGGTTGGCTCATGCTGTTGTATCCTAATCTAGCACTTGGAGGCAGAGGCACGGTGATCTCTGTGAGTTTATGGCCACCTGGTCCTACAGAGTGAGTTCCAGGACAGCCGGAGCTACAACGGAGACCTGTCTCAAAAGAACCAAGACCCAAAAAAAAAAAAAAAAAAAAAAAAAAAAGAAACATGTTCTATTAAATTTGAAAACCTAAGAGAAATGGATGAGTATCTGAAATAATGGAAATCTCCAAAGCTTAACCAAGAAGAGATCTACAGCTTAAACAGACCAATAACATATGAGGAAATTGAAACAGTAATACATACTCTCTCAACTAAAAAATGTCCAGGTCCAAATGGATTTATGGAAGAATTCTGTAAGACATTTAAAGAGGACCTACAACAATTATTATTCAAAATATTCAAAAGGATAAAAACAGAGGGAAATCTCCCAAATTCCTTCGATGCAGACAGAATCATTATAATACCAAAACTAGGCAAAGATATAACCAAAAAAGAAAACTATAGACCCATTTCATTAATGAACATAGATTCAAAAATTCTCAACAAAATCCTTGCAAACCTCATACAGGGACAAATAAAAAAGATCATTCATCATGGCTAAGTAGGATTTAGACCAGAAATTTCTGGATGGTTCCACATACATAAAACTTTAAATATACATGTGACATTTAAATGTCACAATATACATAAACAGACTGAAAGTCAAACACACGCTCATCTCAATTGATGTAGAAAAATGCCTTCAATAAAATTAAAGAAGCCTACATTTTTATTTTTATTTATTTTTTTTACTGTTGATTTTACTTTATTTAAACCTTGGTTATTACCATCCTTTTGCAAATTCTTTATCTCTAACTTTAATAAAGCCCTGAACCAAACCAGGCCATTTTTATAATTTTTCTTTCTAACATTATTTTCCTCCTTGGACTGGGAAGCACCAGTAGAAGTTTTAAACCACAATTATTGCATGTAGTGAATTCCAATATGTACCCAATGTTGTACTAGATGCTGTAGATAGAAAAAATTAATTCATGTTCTCAAATAGCTTGTAGAAAATACTATTGTATTATATGTAAGAATTTATCATTCCAGGGAACTATTAGGAATATGTTTCTAGAAGAATATGCTTATATAGGAAACTCATACATATTTTTTCAAGGCTAATTTAAAGTTCAACATTACTGATATATACTAGATTTTTCTGAAATATGGGGACTAACTATGGGAAAAGAGCATACATTTTCCAAACACCTTAGATTAGGGTAGAGGAAAGGCAAGAGGCCTTTAATAGGGAAACATAAATTACAAGAAGAAAAATAATCAGAACGATTAAAGAATATTTTCTAGGTGTTTCTATGTGATGTGCCAAGAAAGATTGATGGCTTCAAATTTGACTAGCTTTGGTTTGTTTGTTTTTCAAAATCTTTTCTAAGAATAGCCCTGGTGGAAAATATTTAACTATTCAGAAAATGCGCCATTTCACTTACCACTTTTCCAAGGCTGGATGAATTTACTCAACATAAGCCTACATTTTTAAAGTCCTAGAGGGAAGTGGACTGGAAGGAATATTCCTCAACATAATTAAAGCCATCTCCATAAACCCATAGCCCCTCAAATTAGAAGCATTCCCCTTAAAGTCAAGAACTCAGCAAGCCTGCCCCCTTTCTCCACTCCTTTTCAATATAGTGCTTGAAATGCCTACTAGAGAAATAAGACAAGAAAAGGAAATTAATGGAGTACTAATTGGAAAAGAGGAAGTCAAAGTATCCCTTTTTGCAGATGACATGATAGTTTACTTAAGGTATGGCAAAAATTCTACCAGCAAACTCTTAGAAATGATTAACAGTTCAGTAAAGTGGTAGGTTACAAATTAATCTAGAAAAATCAATAGTCTTTCTTTATGCCAACAACAAGCAACTGGAGAAGGAATACAGGGAGAACTTCCCATTCACAGTAGCCTCAAAAAATTAAAATATCTCAGAACAATCTTGTCCAAGGACACTAAAGATCTCTAAAATGAAAATTTTAAATCCTTGAAGCAGGAGATTGAAGAAGACACCAGAAGATGGAAGGACTTCCCATCCTCATGGATTGGAAGAATTCCTATATTAAAAATGATGATCCTACCCAAAGTAATATAAAGATTCAATGCAATCCCAATTAAAATCCCTATGACTTTCTTAACAAACTTAGAAAGAAATCCAAAAATTCATATGGAAAAAGAAAAGAGCCTGGATAGCCAAAGCAACCCTGAGTAAAATTAGCAATGCAGGGGGAATTAATATACCAGACATCAAACTACCTTACAGGGCTACCAACTTACATTTGACAATGGGGCCAAGAAGACTCTATGGAGGAAGACAGCATCTTCAACAAATGGTCCTGGAAAACCTGGATTCCATATGTAAAAGAACAAAATTAAACCACTACCTCTGTATAATAATCAAGTCCAAATGGATCAAAGACCTCAATTTCACTTCAATGTGAAATCCAAAATGCTAAAATTGATTAGAGAAAAAGCTTGACAGTAACCTACAAGATATAGGCATAGGAAAAGAGTTTCTAAATCTGACAGCAGTTGCACAGGAAATAAGATCAACAATAGACATGTGTGAGCTTATTAAACTAAAATACTTTTGTACAGCAAAAGAAACAATCAAAAAAGTGAAGAAAAAAACCCAGAGAGTGAGAGGAAACCTTCACCAGTGATACATGTGACAGGTGTTTAACATCCAGAGTGTATAAATTACTCCAAAAATAAAGGAGCAAGAAAACAAATGACCCAATCAAAAGATGGAGTAAACAGCTGAACAGAGACTTCACAAATGAAGAAGTAAAGATGGCTGAGAAACATTTTAAAATGTGTTCATTGTTCCTAAAAATTAAGGAAATGCAAATGAAAACCACTTTAAAATTTTATCTTACCCTGGTAAGATTGGCTATGATCAAGAAAACATTATACCAAATGCTGGAGAGGTTATACCAAATGCTGGAGGGAATATAAACTCCTACAACCCCTATGGAAAACATTGTGGAGAACTCTTAAAAGACTCAAAACAAACCCACCACTGGACCGAGTCATTCCATTCCTGGTATATACCCACAAGATTCATCTTACTGCAGAGTTACATGCACAACCATGTTTACTGCAACTCTCTTCACAATAGCAAAGAGCTGGAAGCAACCCAAGTGTTCCTCAACTTATGAGTGGATAAAGAAAATGTGGTACATCTACACAATGGAGTTCTATGTAGTAGTAAAGAAAGAGAACATGAACTTTGCTGGTAAATGGTTGGAACTCGAAACCATTATGCTAAGTGAAGTAACACAGTCCCAGAAAAGCAAACAGTGTATGGTTTCCCTCATTTGTGTATCCTAACACCAAATCCTTATATGTAAGCAAGCTGAGTATTTTTTTCTTTTTTAGTAAATTTAATACCACATTACTTGGTATTACTATAAAAAGTACATCAAAACATACATCAACTTGTTATGTAATTTTGGAAGGCAAGTAATATTTCTTTTTACCTGCATGCAACTCTACTGTTAAAATGTGAATTCGTGGGCTGGAGAGATGCCTTAGCGGTTAAGAGTGCCAACTGCTCTTGCAGAGGACCCAGGTTCGAACCCCAGCATCCACATAGCGGCTGAGAACTGTCTTTAACTCCAGTTCCAGGGTAAAGCCGACACCCTCTTCTGACCTCCATGGCATTGCAGGACACAATTGCACAAACCTACATGCAGACAGTACATTCGTACATATATAAATAAATAAAATAAAAAAATGTGAATCCGTAAACATGTTTTGGAGTTAGCCTGTAGTTTATTTTCAGACTTTGTAATTTGGGAATATGTTTGGAGTGTATCTATGCATATTTTGGAGCAATATAAAATTAAAGGGAACAAAAACACCACCACCAAAAGAGACATGTTCAAAGAACTGACCAAAATAGTAAACTTCTGCCCCAAAGAGTAAATTTCTGTTTGAAAAACTAAAACGGACTTAGACATCGATGCAAGATGGGTATGGCCAAATGCATGAGTTCTGGTGGGATGGATAGCATGGAAAGGGTAACGAGTCTAAATTTGATTAATAAATGTATGAAAAAAAGAAATGTATGAAAAGTACAAAATTTCAATAAAAATTAAGGGATAAAAAGAAAATAGGAAGGGCATTGTGTTTGGAACAAGGCCTCTGTATATGTGTGAACTGCTAAAGAATAAGAATGTTTTACACCACTTTTGATTAAAAAAATCATCTTAAAATCCTCATGTAACCTCGTGTTAGTCACTATTTTTTACCCAAATCCAAACTAAACATATCCTCTTCTTTTGGAGACCTTATCCATTTCTATTCATGTCTTCAAACACATGCATTTTCTACACTTTCTTTCTACTAGATTATGAGAGCCAAAAGCTGAGACAGATTTTTCTTAGCTTTACACTTCAGTCCCTGAGACAATGTCAGGGACATCTAAGCCACTTCAAAAATGCATGCTGGATTTAATTGAATTCCACAAACTCCTTTGAAGAGCCATTGTAAGAAACACTCATAGGAGTACCACGGACCTTTCCCTCAGAACAGACTGAACAATAGTCAGTTCTGGGTATAGTCACACTTTCCATATGACACCAGGATGAAGAAGCAAAAGATGGAAGGAATAAGAAAGCTTTTCTAAGTGGCAAGGCAGCATACAGTATGCAAATGCAGCATCATTAGGGCTAAGAGCTTGTTTCATGGGTCTAGTTAGACAAGAATATTATTCGGTAATATTTAAATTATTTTATTTATTCATAGGCAAATTAATGATGAAATCTTAATCGAAGTGGTATCAAAAATATTTATTTTTTCTACCCTAAGTTCTGTTGTCTTCAAGTGCTTATCATTGGTTCTTATCTGTTCACAGAGATGGGCATCAAAAGTTATTGCTTTTCTAGGGTAATTTCTCCTCAATATCTTGAAAGAGCTCACATTCCACTCTTAGAAGTAAAGTCACAATGAGATACTGAAGAAAATCTGTAGCCCCTTTGTAATCAACTGTTCATTACCACTCTGGTGTCATTCACTACAGTTCCTTACTCTACTTATTCCATTTTTATATTATTCATTCATTTATTTATGTATTTCTGTGTGTGTGCACATGAGGGCATGCACTCACCACTGTGTGTCTGTAGAGGTTACAAGAAAGCTTGCAGGAGTAGGTTTTTCTCCTTTAACCATGTGGATTCTAGAGGATTGAACTCAGGCGGTAGGTAGTGCTTGGTATAAGTGTCTCCAGCCACTAATCCATCTTCTCTGATTACACTAGGTTTCTGTCTCCCTCCTTTCTGTTATTTGAAAACATAAGGTATTCTCATTCCTTGAGACTTTGATCCATTCTGAGATTAAAGCATAGAATTCTCTCCTGTCAAATCCAAGAGCAGCCTTGCTCCTTTTTCCAAGCTTTCCTCAAATATCCCTAACTTGCCTCAATCGTATTACGTAGATCTGCACCATCTTTATTACTGAACCTCTTCATTACATTTTTGTTTCTCTTACTTACTAACATATATAATTTACTTAATGCTTCTATTTTTGTAGTGTATCTCATCTTATTGGAAAATACAGTCCATTAGGGATCTGAAGTTTGTTCATTGATGAATTCTAAGCCAGTAATGAATGTTGAACTGAAATAAGTTGATCCAGAGGTATTATTTTTAAAAATGTAAAATTTCAGGATATTGTCAAGGGGATTAGTATTTAGTATAGCATTATTCATATGTGAGAAATGATTAAACCATGATCAATTTCACTTGCCACATTAATTTCTGCCTCTCAGAGATATGGCCTCTCCTCTGTAATTGGAGTTGCTGTCCCCAGTTGCCTTTGCATCTCTTGAGAGAAATAGAAACAGGGAGCTGACTTTTCAGAATTCTGATAAAAAATGCATTGCTCCATGGTTGAGTGCACTTAATTTTCTTATATATTAGAAGCTAATGCTCACATCCCACATGAAGGCAAAACCATATGCCAGGAAGTTATATATCCCTGGAGAACATCACCAGAGTTGCAAGTTAGTTTCTATTAAAGGAGGCTGAGTTATCAAACACTACTAATGGAAATAAGTTAAAAAAATTTAAAGGACATAAAGATACGAAATCCTCAATATGAAAGCAATCTGCTATAGTGAAAATTTAATGCTAATTTAAATTTTGCATAGCTTAGCTATAGTTTATAATTTGTATCAATGATGATTGTTAGATTTTTGAATCTATTTCATACTAAATTAAGATGTAATATTGTTATATCTGGATACATAATGTATGCTGGATGCTGAGAGGCTAAAGAAATAAGAAAACTTTAAAATATGTGACTCCAGGAAAGAAAATTAAGAGATTGTGTTTTTTCCATGAAACTCTGGTAAGGATTAGAAGAGTAGAGAGTATAAATAGAGGATGAAAACCTTGATTCTGGAAGGTGATAAAGAAGGTGAAGGAAGGTAGAAAGCAAAGCAAGTGTATGACATTCTGAGGCGTTTTTAGTTTCTCATTCACTATTTGTCAGTTTTCCATTACTGTATGAAATATCTAAGGCAATCAAGTTACAAAGTGAAAAGCTTATGTTGGCTCACAATTTTCTAGGTTTCAGTCTGTTCTCAATTGTTCCTGTTGCTTCTCGATCATTAGCAAGGCAGCACATTATGGTGAGAATGTGTGATAGAGTGAGGACCAATCTTATAGCAACTAAGAAGGAAAGAAAAAGGAAGAGAAGAACAATGTTTGAGTGTCCCCTTTCAGGACACACACATCCAAATGATCTAAAACCTTCTATTGCCTTGTATGAGTTACACTGGGACCAAACCAGAGAACTGGGCCTGAGGTCAGACACATCATGACAAAGTGGACATGATGGTGCAATGCTACAAATATGATGACAGCTGGGAAGCATAGAGAGAGGATGGAGTCTACATAGGATCTTCCCTTCAAAGGCACATCATTACTGGGCAGCTTCCTTCAACCTGCCCCCACTACCTCGTGTCCACAGCCTGCAGACTCTACCACTGGATTGCAATTTCATTATGAAGTAACTCACTGGTAACGTCAGAGTCCCCACAATCCAATAATTTCCCAAAGCCTATACTTCTGAACATTGCAATGGACTAAGTGTTCAACAATGACCTTTCAGGGCATGTACTTCATAGCTGACACAAACAGTAATGAATGTTGACCCTTGATAGGGCTAAATGTCATTTCTTCCCTACCACAGCTCATTTTCCAGTGACTGCTTTTAGAAAATCACCTTCTTTAATTTTCTTACACCTCTTCTTGGGCCAGAATTGCTGTAGAGGAACGATGTGGTTAACATTGTAGGAAAAATAATGTGCTGTATTCTTTGTGATTTATGTCATTTGAAGACACTCATATTCTATTGTTAAAGAAGTTACCATAGGCCGGGCGTGGTGGCGCACGCCTTTAATCCTAGCACTTGGGAGGCAGAGGCAGGCGGATCTTTGTGAGTTCAAGGCCAGCCTGGTCTACAAAGTGAGTTCCAGGACAGCGGGGCTACAGGGAGACCCTGTCTCAAAAAATACAAAAAAAAAAAAAAAAAAAAAAGAAGTTACCATAGGATTTAGGGAAAATCGTATGCTTAGAGCAGTCAGAGAATGGTAAATTCCAGTGGAAGGAGGAGGACAAAGTTGCACTGTTCATAAGCTGTCACTGTTGACATCGTTCTGGGAGCAGAAGCAAAGAAAGTCCTGGAGTTGCGCCTGTGGGAACACACACCACTACATTTGGATCAGAGTGAGATGCATGGATCTTGATATGGAGATGTGCAGAAGACAAAGGGCTCCTCTATTGCCTCGTCTCAGGAATTGTCATGCCCTCGGAAACTCAGCACTGAAACGGCTGCAGATATGTAGTCTCAATTATTTGAAAGGAGATGTTGCATACTGTTCATTTTCTGCAAATGTTGTTAGAAGACATAAAAAAAAAACAAAAAAAAAACTAGAAACAGGAGAGAGAGGGACAGTGGACAAACACAAACATGCCCTTAGTCAAAAAAGATTCCTATTAGACATTTTGATTAAAGATGTAATAAGCAGATGGTGAGATCCACATATTGGAGAATTCTCAAATCTATGACCAACAGTTCAAATGGCTGTAGGGCACATATTTATGAAGCAATATACCAGAGTATTGCTAGGTGCCAGCTTTCCTGACTGGAAGGAACAGCATTGTTATTGCCCTAGCAATTAAAAGAATGGAGAAGAGGGGCTGAGAGATGGCTCAGGGAGTAGAGATTCTGGTGTGCAGGCCTGACAAGTTCTCTCCCTGGATTCCCTAGGTGCCAGGAGAGAAACTCCTGATTTGACTCCCAAGCTGATTGCCAAAAGGATAGTTGACCTCTGACCTCCACACACCAATGAGCATACACACACACACATACACTCACACACACATAAATAACATATTCTCTCTCTCTCACTCTCCTCTCTCTCTCTCTCTCTCTTAAATATATATATATATAAATATATATGTATAGTATATATAATATATGGATATATAACAAAAATACCTACAAAAATGTAATGAAACCTCACTCCCACAAGTGCCCCACATAGTACAAAGTCTTACCTCACCTGGAGCATCTATTTTAATGAGGAGAAACTACACATTTCTCTGGTTGATGTCAATTCTGACTGTAAATAAGAATGCCAGCTCCAAGATTTTAGAACTTGATTTATTTTTCATATATGAAATAACTTTACTAACTTTATTAGAGATGTTTTAAACAAATGATACCATCCAACCTGACTTTAGAGAAGTCATGGAGGAGTTGGTTAAGACTCACAATTCATTCCTCTTCTATCTTTCTATCCTTTTCAGAGAGCCTTCTAATAGAAATGTTATTACTTAGAGGTTATTAAGTGAAATACACATTAAGATGACTTTTAAGATAAGTAGACTGTAGTTTAGAGCATAAAATTCATTTCCTTCCTTAGTCACTTAAATGATAAGCCTTTTTCACAAACATCGCCATTTCTTTGGTTTAAACAATGATTGGTCACTATTAATTCTTAGTTACCCAGCATGACATAAATGAGCTCTTTGAAGGTAATAGAGTCCGCATTTTTCAATTAAGGAAAACCTTAGAATTTCCAGCTAAGAGATAACTGAACAAAAGTTTCTATCTCTAGCTTTTTAAATTACAAAAGCCTAAACAGTTTTTTTTTTAACAAAACAATTGATTTTAAGTTGTAAGCACACTTGGAAATAAATCAGTAATTATCTACTTTTTACATGTTTTTTATTTTATCTTATGTATATAATGTTTGCCTGTATGTATGTAAGTGCGACTATGTCATGCAATGTCCTGAAGGACAGAAGAGGGTGTTGGATACCATGGAACTGGGGTTACTGATGGTTATTAGCAGCCATGTGGGTACTGGGAACTAAAACAACCAGGTCCTGTAATTAAAACAGCCAATGCACTTTATTTCTGAGCCAGTTCCTACAAATAATATCTATCTATCTCCTATATAGTATGTATATATATGTGTGTATATCTACAAAAATTTGAAGAAGTAAAATGAGATTAAAAATTCGTTTGTTAGCTATAAGTTGTAGTTCTAGAGAATAGCTGAGAATATAAGACCATGCTGTTTCTGCCCCAAGAAACATTTAAATGCTTAGATATTATACTATTTTATGCATATAAGCAGAAAGAAAAGAGAGAGAGATACAAAAGAGCCCAATCCATGAATGACATTGATTTGATAAAAGACTGTTTCTTAAAGCAGGTTTATTTGACAATCGTGTTACTTGCATAATCTAAAGCAGTTCATGTAGCATAGGATACTCAACATGTGTTTACTGATTGGTCAAGAAATTATGGTGGAAGCTGAGCCTTAGAGATACATAGAAAGGTACTAAAGCAAATGCAGAGTGGATTTGCATTGTGCCAACCCCACTATGTCCCAGGACAAGAGCCAGAGAGCACAGAACAGTGAAAGGAGACAAGCGGTTAAAAGTAAGCTGCATTTACGGGTCACTGTGGGAAAATGTGGTATGATCTCCATCTCTACCCCTGATTATGTTGTCCAAAAAAACCCAGAAGCAGTTTTCCATTACAAGACTAAACCAAAGATGTTTCCTCTAAGAAACTGACCATGCTTTTGGAAAATTCTAGATCTTTAGGAAAGGGAATCTGCTTTATAGTGCTGAGTTTTCTAATATAAATAGATTTAGATGACAGTGACATTAAAGAATCTGAATAAGGGCACTGGAGAGATGGCTCAGCAGTTAAAGCACCGATTGCTCTTGCAGAGATCTGGGTGAGATTCCCAGGTTCACATGAATGCTAAGGATGGTCTTTGGAGCCAGCGTGGTGTGTGTTGATCAACCTTATCCTAGTGCTTGGGAGGCAGAGCACAGGCGGACTCTCATGGTGATTTTCAAGCCAGCCTGGCATTAGAGGGAGCTCGGTCACAGGGCCCAGTGGGGACTAAAGGGAGACCTTCTGAGAAGACAAAAAGAAGAAGAAAAGAAAGAAAGAAGAAGAAGAAAGAAGAGAAAAGAAGAAGAAGAAGAAGAAGAAGAACAAGAAGAAGAAGAACAAGAGAAGAAGAAGAAGCAGAAGAAGAAGAAGAAGAAGAGAGAAGAAGAAACGAAGAAGAAGACGAAGAAGAAGAAGAAGAGAAGAAGAAGAAGAAGAAGAAGAAGAAGAAGAATACGAAGAAGAGAAGAAGAAGAACAGAAGAAGAGAAAGAAGAAGATGAAGAAGAAGAAGGAAAGGAATGAAGAAGAACAGAAGAAGAAGATATGAAGAAGAGGAATAAAGGGTGTGAACAAAAATATCACCACAGTAGACTGGACATGGTGGTGCATGTCTTAATACCAGAACTCAGGAGGCAGAGTCAGGTGGATCTCTGTGGAGATCAGGGTAGCTGGGGCTACAGGAGAACCTGTCTCAAAAAAAAAAAAAATTAAAGACACAAAAATCACACATAGATTGTTCCTTAAGGGTATAGGGAGTTTTATTAAAGGTTTACAAAGAGAGACAAACAAATGGCGGTGATAAAATAAACTGTTCTGTAGAAGATAAATGACCCACAGAAGTTGATAGATTTGAAATGCACCCTCACACCTGTAATGTGTACTGGGAGGTGATAGAAGTTAGGCATGGCCTTAAAAGGACTGTTTGTGTCCACTCCTGTGTCTCCTTGGCTTCTTGCTTGCCAGGAGAGAGTGTCATTCCTCGGCGATCCTGCCATTGTGTTTATCCTCACCATCAGAAGGAAGACAATAATGAAGTAACCTAGAATGAAGCTCCTAAAACCGTGAGCCAATATGCTCACATTTTATCACAGTTCTATATGTGATTAATGATGTAGTGTTACACTGAAAACACACCCAATAGCCAACTGAGAAAGGTGGAAGCAGCAAAAGAACAAGCATATGGAGACTTAATGAGGGATTCCTGTTTTATACTAAACAATTTTCAGGAAGTATTTTTAATAATTATTAGTTAAAAATAANATTTGATTGGAATTCCTTTGAGTGTCTGAGTTGTACTTTGTACCAAGAATGTAATAGATGCCCATTATGTTTACAAGAATGGAAAAAGTGTCTAGATTTTGCTTCTAACCAACAGACATGCTTAATATGACTAAGGGCTTAGGAGCAGAGAGGTTCGAGGAATGCCACTCTTCCCATTGGATGTTGTGCAGTCTAAATTGTTCTAGTTCTTTTTAGGTACATGGATCTTTGTCCGTGGCAGAGGACACGGACACACACACACACACACACACACACACAACTTATACATGGCATATTTCAAAGTATTTCTAAAGTACTACCTTATCAGAGCATCCCAACAATCTTGTGAGGAAATTAATTTAATCACATTTGTTTATAAAAGAAAAGACTACAGTTCTGACTATGAGATTTGCCTGGGATCATCTGGATAGGTTTTTATGGTGTGACTTTTTAAAAATTTATTTATTTATTATTTTTTTATGTGTATGAATGTACTGTCTGCATGTAGGTTTGTGCACCCGTGTCGTGCAATGCCGCGGAGGTCAGAAGAGGGTGTCGGATTCCCCTGGAACTGGAGTTAAAGATGGTTCTTAGCTGCCATGTGGGTGCTGGGGATTGAACCCGGGTCCTCTGCAAGAGCAGTCGGTGCTCTTAACCGCTGAGCCATCTCTCCAGCCCCAGATGGTGTGACTTTTAGCTGCTGTAAATGTCCCTTTAAATCACAGGGGCAGACAACCATGTGGTAAATATTTAGTGACTGGCCATTCACCAACATTTTCACAATGTATGAATATCCTCTATGTGTATATATATTCTCTCTCTCTATATATACATATATATATATATATATATATATATGTATATATATATATATATTGGATATATAACAAAATACCTACAAAAATGTAATGAAACCTCACTTCCACAAGTGCCCCACATAGTACAAAGTCTTACCTCACCTGGAGCATCTATTTTAATGAGGAGAAACTACACATTTCTCTGGTTGATTTGTCAATTCTGACTTGTAAATAAGAATGCCAGCTCCCAAGATTTTTAGAACTTGATTTATTTTTCATATATGAAATAACTTTACTAACTTTATTAGTGATGTTTTAAACAAATGATACCATCCAACCTGACTTTAGAGAAGTCATGGAGGAGTTGGTTAGATCTCACAATTCATTCCTCTTCTATTCTTTCTATCCTTTTCAGAGAGCCTTCTAATAGAAATGTTATTACTTAGAGGTTATTAAGTGAAATACACATTAAGATGACTTTTAAGATAAGTAGACTGTAGTTTAGAGCATTAAAATTCATTTCCTTCCTTAGTCACTTAAATGATAAGCCTTTTTCACAAACATCGCCATTTCTTTGGTTTAAACAATGATTGGTCACTATTAATTCTTAGTTACCCAGCATGACATAAATGAGCTCTTTGAAGGTAATAGAGTCCGCATTTTTCAATTAAGGAAAACCTTAGAATTTCCAGCTAAGAGATAACTGAACAAAAGTTTCTATCTCTAGCTTTTTAAATTACAAAGCCTAAACAGTTTTTTTTAACAAAACAATTGATTTTAAGTTGTAAGCACACTTGGAAATAAATCAGTAATTATCTACTTTTTACATGTTTTTATTTTATCTTATGTATATGAGTGTATTGCCTGTATGTATGTAAGTGCGACTATGTCATGCAATGTCCTGAAGGACAGAAGAGGGTGTTGGATACCATGGAACTGGGGTTACTGATGGTTATTAGCAGCCATGTGGGTACTGGGAACTAAACCCAGGTCCTGTATTAAAACAGCCAATGCACTTTATTTCTGAGCCAGTTCCTACAAATAATATCTATCTATCTCTCTATATATTATGTATATATAATGTGTGTATATCTACAAAAATTTGAAGAAGTAAAATGAGATTAAAAATTCGTTTGTTAGCTATAAGTTGTAGTTCTAGAGAATAGACTGAGAATATAAGACCATGCTGTTTCTGCTCCCAAGAAACATTTAAATGCTTAGATATTATACTATTTTATGCATATAAAGCAGAAAGAAGAAGGGAGAGAGAGATACAAAAGAGCCCAATCCATGAATGACATTGATTTGATAAAAGACTGTTTCTTAAAGCAGGTTTATTTGACAATCGTGTTACTTGCATAATCTAAAGCAGTTCATGTAGCATAGGATACTCAACATGTGTTTACTGATTGGTCAAGAAATTATGGTGGAAGCTGAGCCTTAGAGATACATAGAAAGGTACTAAAGCAAATGCAGAGTGGATTTGCATTGTGCCACACCACTATGTCCCAGGACAAGAGCCAGAGAGCACAGAACAGTGAAAGGAGACAAGCGGTTAAAAGTAAGCTGCATTTACTGGTCACTGTGGGAAAATGTGGTATGATCTCCATCTTCACCCCTGAATATGTTGTCACAAAACCCAGAAGCAGTTTTCCATTACAAGACTAAACCAAAGATGTTTCCTCTAAGAAACTGACCATGCTTTTGGAAAATTCTAGATCTTTAGGAAAGGGAATCTGCTTTATAGTGCTGAGTTTTCTAATATAAATAGATTTAGATGACAGTGACATTAAAGAATCTGAATAAGGGCACTGGAGAGATGGCTCAGCAGTTAATAGCACCGATTGCTCTTGCAGAGGATCTGGGTTAGATTCCCAGCGTTCACATGACTGCTAAGGATGGTCTTTGAGCCAGGCGTGGTGGTGGACACCTTTATCCTAGTGCTTGGGAGGCAGAGGCAGGCGGATCTCTGTGAGTTCAAGGCCAACCTGGTCTATAGAGGGAGCTCCAGGCCAGTGGGGACTAAAGGGAGACCCTTTCTGAAAAAGACAAAAAGAAGAAGAAGAAGAAGAAGAAGAAGAAGAAGAAGAAGAAGAAGAAGAAGAAGAAGAAGAAGAAGAAGAAGAAAATGTGAACAAAAATATCACACATAGACTGGACATGGTGGTGCATGTCTTTAATACCAGAACTCAGGAGGCAGAGTCAGGTGGATCTCTGTGAGATCAAGGGTAGCTGGGGCTACAGGGAGAACCTGTCTCAAAAAAAAAAAAAAATTAAAAGACACCAAAAATCACACATAGATTGTTCCTTAAGGGTATATGGAGTTTTATTAATAGGTTTACAAAGAGAGACAAACAAATGGCGGTGATAAAATAAACTGTTCTGTAGAAGATAAATGACCCACAGAAGTTGATAGATTTGAAATGCACCCTCACACCTGTAATGTGTACTGGGAGGTGATAGAAGTTAGGCATGGCCTTAAAAGGACTGTTTGTGTCCACTCCTGTGTCTCCTTGGCTTCTTGCTTGCCAGGAGAGAGGTGCATTCCTCTGCGATCCTGCCATTGTGTTTATCCTCACCATCAGAAGGAAGACAATAGAATGAAGTAACCTTAGAATGAAGCTCCTAAAACCGTGAGCCAATATGCTCACATTTTATCACAGGTCTATAATGCTGATTAATGATGTAGTGTTACACTGAAAACACCCACCAAATGCCAATCTGAGAAATGTGGAAGCAGCAAAAGAAACAAGCATATGGAGACTTAATGAGAGATTCCTGTTTTATACTAAACAAATTTTCAGGAAGGAAAATTTATTTAGTATAAAACAATGGTGAGCAGAAGTTTCTACTTCCTTAAATACAAGATGGGCATTGAGAAAAATGGATGTGTATTCAGGGTTCTAAGGACATACTGGACATTTTGTATACATAGTTCTATAGCTCTGAAGTAAGCTAGATGGTTAGGCAAGGGTGATGATGCAGTAAATGCATTCAGACAGGCAAAATAATGTCTAAGGTTTAATGCATGCAACCTGAATCACTATGTGATAACCACATATGTTCTAGAGATTTTTCTAGCTCCTAATTATAGCATGGTGAACAAATTAAGTTCCCAGTTAAATGAGTCATATATTCAAAAGCTGGAGATAGAAAAACCAACAGGAAATAGTGAAACATGATTTAGAAAACATCATCCTCAAATCCTATCTTAGATTGTTGTTCTTTGTAGATAAAAAGGTAAGAACCAAAGGTTTTGATTCAAATAGTGATTACATTAACATTAATTCTTGCTCAATTCTCAACCATCTTACTTCAGATAAGTCAAAAGTTGTCTGATATCCTGACCATATGCTTGATCTCTTCCTCCCCTGCTCTCTGTCTCTGTCTGTCTCTCTCCCTCTTATCTTCCCCCCTCCCCTCCCTTTCAGGCTCAATTTTCCTGAATCTGTGATAGCTGAAATGATATAAAATCTCTCTTAGATTAGCTTCTCATAGTGTATCCCATTTAACAGCTGTTCTGGGTTCTTTAACACTCTTCTCTTTCGATTAAGTCCTAAGGTATCAAGTGACTTTGTAACTTAATCTCTGTGTTACCATTTCTTTCTCTATATTTACCTCTGTTACTGTAACTCTGAAATTTTCTTTACCTTTTTAAAGTAGTTTGTAGCCTGTTATTTTCTTTTTAAAAATGAGTTTTTCTTTTTCTAGCTTCTTACATTCTTTCTGTCCTGCTTTAGAGTTTGTTTGCTATTTTGGGTAATGCATACTCCTCTGTTCCCTGCTGGGATTCATAATTGTTACTTGGCAGATGAATCCTGGCATGCCTAATCATTGCTCTGAACTTTCCCAATTAGCAAGCAGCAGCAGTTCAGAGTCTGCTTCTCAAGCAGATCTCAGAACCACTGTCCACGAGTTTCCAAAGTTGCAGTAAGCTCACTATAATCACAGATTTTCATAATTATAAATCATTTGTAGCTATAGAAGGCTTAATCATGATATATGATTTCTATACTTCTGGGCATAGATGAGGCCATTGCCTACTAAAGAGAAGTGACCTCACTAAATATTTACTAGAGATAAGTGGTTGGAATCTAATATTCTGGGCAAAGGCATATTTGATTCAAAAGAGGATAAGATAAAAGAGGTCTAAATTTCACCAAAGTCCTTTGTAAATAATATATTAATAGAAAGTGAATAAACAAGTGAAGATTCCATCAGCGAAAGGTCACTGGAAATATTTTTCTATTCTGTGATACACACTGCTTCCAATATGTGAGAATCCTACATTAAAAATAAAATCCTACCTGATCCTGCATCCTCTTCAGATTGCCCTGAGTGTTTTACGTACATGATGTTTGGCAGGCTAGGTCTGTGCTCTATGTTAGGTATGTTCTCCACTCTTTTGATCATTTTTTTCTCACATGGAAATGGTGTGGTAGATTATATAGTAACAGACAGAGAGAGCAAGAGAGAGGATAGATAAGCCAATTGTATATTTTACTATTGGGAAGTAACTGTCACATGAATAACTGGTAAACATCAGCTTCAGGAACTCAACATCAAGTAGCTAAAGTCTGCTTTGTAGAGTTCTAATAAGCACTGATAAGTGAAGCCGAGGCCTGTCACTTTCTATTTGGTAGATTTTTGGTGGATGCTTATTGTTTGTTTCCAAAAAGAAATGAATATTTATTAATGTCTTTTGACCATTAGTCTTTTGCTTGATAACATGTAGGATTATTTAAAAATATTTATTTATTTACTAGCATATATGCTAGTACACCCATGTAACACAATGCCTGCCAATATCAGAAGAGGACATCAGATCCCCTAGAATTGGAGTTGTTGGCCCTCGTGTGGATTCTGAGAACCAAACCTGGATCCTCTGCAAGAGCAGCCAATGTGCTTAACAGTTTAGTATTCCCTCCAGCCCAGATTCTTAACTAGGTATATACTTGGAATTTCTGTATCTATGAAGTATGTAGAATTCCAATTTTCCACACGACAAGACATTTTGTGATGACCTGGGAATGAGGGATTGACAGGAGCACAGACAAACCAGTGTACTAGGACATAGAAATGGCTCATGGAATGAAAGACGGGTTTTTTGCCCAATGGTGCTGAACCAAATGGAGAGTTATATGAAGAAAAAAACAAGCAAAACAACACAGATGCTTGACAGACATGTAACTTAGACACAGATCTTGTATCATGCACAAAAATTAAGGGAAGATAAACCTTAAACCCAACATAAAATGCAAACCTATAAAACCAGAAGGAGAGCAAGTTTTAACATAGGAGAAAAATCTAGAATTTTAGCTTGGGGATTACATTTTAAATACAGCAAAGTCCTCATCCATGAAAGCAATAATCAGTATCTTAGACTCCATTAAGGTTCTTTGCTCCAAGGCTAAGCCATTTCTAAAATTAACCTCTTTGTACAATTTGGTTTCAAGCATTAAATTACTATGACCATAAAGGCCCAGAAGTCTTGTAAAAAATTGATACCTCTGCTTTGAAAATGAATATCATCAAGAGAATGAGAGGAAAACTCATAGACTGGGAGAAAAGTCCTACACAACACTTATCTGAAAATGGAATACAACAAAAATACATGAACATGGTCTTGTACTGTTGTCATGTTAAAGAAAAACCTGGGCCTGGAGAGAAAGTTCTCCAAGAATAATTGCTGCTCATGCAGAGGACCTGGGTTTTGTTCCTAACCTACACATAATGGCTAACTACTATCTCAAACTCCAGTTCTAGGGGATCTGACAGCCTCTTCTGACCTCTGAGGGTGCTTAAGTGTTCTCAAAACATATGATTAATGTACTTTAGAGGTCTGGGCATACTAATCTGACTTGATAGTCCTTAACATATATGATAGAATGCATCAAATCTGGTGGGGGCAAATAGCAGTGTATGGAAAGGAGAGGTGGTATAAAGATGATTTGCATGAAATGCACAATACCAGTAAAAGTACTTTGAAGAAAAATATTAAACTTATAACAACTTTTATAAGATTAATTCCTAGAAATCATTCCCCAAATGTTTAATATCCAACATCAAGAAACAACCAACCAATTAAACCTCCACAAATATAAAAAGAAATCATCAACCAATTAAGAAATAGAGATGGGTGCTGGAGATCTGGCTTAGTGGTTAACAGTCCTAGCTACAGTCCTTGCAGAGGACCCAGGTTCAGTTCCCAGCACCCACATTGTGGCTAAAAACTATTTGTATCTCTGGTTCAAGGGGATCTGATGCATTTTTCCTTCCCTGTCTGGGCATTGCAGAAGATAGTTAATGCTTACAAACAACCAGGCAAAATATTCATATGTCTAAAATAAAAATAATAAATAAAATATTTAGAAAGACACAGTGCATCATATATCATTAGGGAATGACAAAAGGCAATGAGATGTCAGTAAAACATATTACAATAGTGAAATCCAAAACACTGATATCTCCAAATGCTGGAAATGATGTGGAGTAACAGAACCTCATTTACTTCTGATGGATATACAGAACTAAACATACATACTCTAAACATTCCACCCACCAATTACTCCTTGATGTTTGTCCGAATGATTTGAAATTTGATAATCTTCACAAATCCTATATAAAGACATAACCAGTTTATAATTTCCAAATCTTGAAAGAATAAATGGTTGGCTATCAAAGGTATGAGGGGAATTTAAATATGTTACAAAAGAAGAAAATGAGAGAAACCAACCTGAAAAGGCCACCTATGGTAAGAGTTTTGAAAGATAATATCATGGACATAGATAAAAATCAGTGGTTACTGAGGGGTTTTTAAGGAAGCAAGAATATATATTGAGTTACAAAATTTATTAAGACATCAATTTTATTCTTACAATATTATATTTGTGAATTTATGTTGACACGGATTTGTAAAAATCTACAGTACAATACCAGCATTAACTGTGGGTTTATGACCTGGTCTTTGTGAACTGTTTGTAATTGTTGCAATAAGTGTACCATTCTGATGTCAGATGTTGACAGTGAAGACTCTGCATATGATCAGGCATCATATTGGCCATCCTATACTTTTTGCTCAACTATTCTATAAAGATAAGCAGCTTTTGCTAAAAATAAAGCCTATGTGGCAATATGTTCATGATAATGATATACTTTAAAGGAATATAAAACTATTTATTGACCACTGTTCACCATTATTTACAATAAAGTAAACAATATACAGTTGGATAACATTCTGATACTACAAAGATATTTTCCTGGCTGCTGTTGAACCAGTAACCCAAATACTGAAAAGATGAAGCCTACCAGTAAGGAATGAGTAAAGGTTAAGAAAAAAGCATGCAGGTCAATAATATATTACCAAATCTTGTTCACTCATTAATGTCAGCAGTCCTAAAACGTCAACATCTATAACCGTAACTACATTTCCATGGGCTTAATTAAATATTCCATGAACCATAACCTTTTGGTACACAGACTTCAACTTACTATAAACGAATGGCTCACTAGAGGAACCTTCACATGTCCATTTAAGTCTTATTAGCTAATCCAAACAGACCACTATTTGTCCAGTTTCTTTGAGTGTAAGGGTTGGTAGCAACAAATTTTGGAAAATAAACTACTGCATTTATGTGATAATATACATGAAGGCTGATGTGGTTACTTTTTAAAATTATCCACCCTAGACTGTCCAACTAACTACATAATCACCTATTTAATTTGAAAGGTTATGGCTTCAGGAAAAATTTCAACTGACCCAAATTGATTTCTTCAGTTGTTCACAAGGACAGAGTCTCATCAACGTCTGTTTCACCCATGGTTTTTGTTGTGATTAAAAAAAAAAAAAAAAAACAAATCAGTCACGTTAGGTATTTTATGCATACACACACACACACACACACACACACACACACACACACA
>VZQC01008952.1:89642-157770 GCA_009823505.1 Rhizomys pruinosus | reverse complement strand
TGTCCCTGCCTGCAGGGGCATGTAACGTTAGGTTCCCGAGGGAGACCTCCACAACCTGAAAGATTAAGCGAGAGAGAGAAACGAGACCAAGTAGGCTTTCTATCAAGGTCTCTTTTATTGGCAGGTGGGCATGTAATTTATAGGGCAGCAAGGCGGGAAGAGTCAGGAAGAGGGAGGGGGTGGATGGTGGCTTTTGTAAAAGTTAAAGTTTATCGGGGCTGGATGTTTGCGCCGGCAGAGATTGTTTGTCCGTGATAAGCTTCCTCCGGGGGCTGCTGGCTCCGGCAGATAATATTTGCATATGATAAGGTTCCTCCGGAACATCAGGTATGCAGGTAGGAAGCTTCTCTGCATGTCTGCACCTTAGAGGACAGTTCTGAAGCTAATTCAGAGTTAACTCTTTACGAGCAGGCTTACAGCTTCCAACATTCCCCAACACTTATTTATAGAAAAAGCTGCTCTTCAATAGAGAGGAAATACACCACGCCATCAGATATCCTATCATTAAAGGAAGCAACTACTGAAAGCTTTTATTTGCTCAAAGTAACCAGGGCTTTCTAAAGCAAAACAAAACCCCTGTCAATTTTGAAAGTATTGATAGTTGTTGGGGTTTGGGGTTTTGTTTTGCCAAAACATATTTTAAAAGTATTTTATTTACAAGCCAGGGGTGGTGGCCCACACCTTTGATCCCAGCGCTTGGGAGGCAGAGGCAGGTGGATCTCTGTGAATTCAAGGCCCTCCTGGTCTACAAAGTGAGCTGCAGGCCAGTTGGGAATAAAGGGACCCTGTCTCAAAAAGACAAAAAAAAATTATTTACTATTTCGCTTGATATGTATGAGTGTGTTGCCTGCATGTATGTAAGTGCACCATGTTGTGCAACACCCCTGGATGACAGAAGAGTGTGTCAGGGCAAAAGAGGATGTTGGATTCCCCTGGAACTGGAGTTACAGATGATTGTTATTAGCCACCATGTGGGTGTTGGGAATCAAACTCAAGTCCTCTGCAAGAGAAGCCAGTGCTGTTAACTTCTGAGCTACCTCTCCCGTCCCCTCATACACAGTTTTATAAATTATTTTCTCCTCTTAAATCTATTATTTGTAACTTTAGTAAAACCTACTGGGAGTTGATGGTTCTATGTTCCCCAAAGACAAAATATTCCTTCAAAAACTGTTCAATAATTTGGGGAGCTGTCTTAATTTAGCATAGTGATTATTTAGCATTTATCAATCTGAACAGTTTTATAATTAAAGAAAATCACTTTTTATTTGTAGCTCTAATAGTGTGCCTTTTCCATATTTTAGTCTACCTTCCATGCTATACTTTGTAATTTAGAAGGCCTTTACAATGATCCTGAGAACAGATCTTTCTCTTTTGGTTAGCTAGAAAATCAAAATGACTGAGGACAATATCAACCAGATGAAACTGATTCTCTCCATCATTCTAAGGGGAACTGAACATGGGCAGATAAAGTATATTAATGATAAGGCAAAATGTCTTTGGGATGCTTCCAGAAAAGCAGGATTCATTCTGATGTGATCATTTAAATGAACGTCTCCAATAGAAGATGTATGAATTTGAACACTTTGAACAATGTAAGAATTTGAACACTTCCTTCTCAGCAAACTCTGCTGAGGTTTAGGAGGTGTGGCCTTGCATGGCCTTGCTGGTGGAAGCATGTCACTCAGGGCAGGCTTGAAAGGTTATAGCTTGCCCACTTCTGTTCTGCCTCTGCTTCCTCTCTCTGCTTTAAGGTGTGAGTGCTCAGCTTCTGCTGAGGGTGACCCCACCATGCCTCCTGCCATGGTAGACTGTTAGCTCTCTGGAACTGTGAGCCCAATAAACTATTCATTCTATAAGTTTACTTGATCATGCTGTTTTATTACAGCAAGAGAAAAGTAACTAATATGCATGAAGAAGTGGTATTCCTTGCCCAGCAAATGGGACTTGACATTTCCCATTCTCTTAGAGCATAAATGAGTCCCCTGTGATTCAAGAAGGGGCCCACCAGCATGCTGAACTTTAAATTACATAAATGAGTGTTAGGGAGGTGTTTACTCATGGAAAAGAATCTACTTTCTTCATGAATGAATGAGAACATCCTATTTTTGATGATTCCAGGATTTGCTGTAAGCATTAAAAGAAATGGCAGATCTTTAAGGTCTATTGGCTTTTCTTTTTTTGAGTTGTCAGATATTATTAGGATGAGGTATTTTTATGGAATTTTCCATGAGCAGAACAATTATGAATAATATCTATGTGGACAAAAAAAAAATGGCAAGTGAGGAATGGGCACTGTACAAGGAAAAGGAAACAATGCTATGATGTAATCAGGATCTTCAACTCTTTCCCTGAAAGTTCTAAAGCTTTATTTTACTCTCACAGTGAGCAAACGGCCAGCAAGTACAAAATGAATCAGTCTTGAGTGCCTCTTTGACTCACTGTCTGTTTTCAGCTACCATTTCTTAATTGCTCATCCTAACAACATTTTAAATGTCTAATAAGCCCCATCCATTGCCATTAACCCCCAAATTCTTAAAACACAGACTGTTTGGAAAGAAAGCTAAATGCTAAAGAACTCTCTAAGGTTAATTGCCGATTATTTGTGATGCTCTTAGGAAAATAAAATAAAAAAGTTCATTTATCCTTTTTGAAACTATTTGAACATAGCTCTGTCAAGTCAGTATCTCTTGACCTGAATTCAAAACATTCTCTAAAGATAGAAACAATGGCAGCCACTCCACAGAGAAGAAATCTAGGGAAATGATCTAGGGAAATGTCACATTTCAAAGGAGAAAATGTGTTTTTCATTCAGTTGATTCTTAGAGTTTTGTCCTTTGCAAGTTGGACAACTAAACTTCTAATAAGCTGATATACATAATAAATACATGTTGTTAGTGCATTTCTTGCTATTTTAATTTTTAAAAGTATGTATGTCAACTGCTAATTGCTAGTTTTTTCATCCTATTTTCTGGAAATTCTTTTTTTTTTTTTTTTTTTTTTTGGCTTTTTGAGACAGGGTCTTCCTTTAGCCCCCACTGGGATTTGCTTTGTAGACCAGGGTATCCTCAGTCTCGAAGAGACCCATATGCTTCTGCCTCCCAAGTGCTGGGATTAAAGCCATGAGCCTCCATGCCAGGCTGGAAATTATTTCTTAATATATAAGACATGCAACACATGAGAACAGGAAGAATATAATCTTGACACATTGTCTTCCTTTCTTATTTTTCTTTTTCCACTTAGAAAACCTTCCTGGGGATTGAGACTCAGGGTAGTCTTTTTCCTTAATTAAGCCCATTTTTATGGGGTTTTGTTTATCTATGACTGGTCAGTGGATTAACATGAAAGAGCAATAAATTCCATCTTGCGGGGATTGTAGAGAGGTGGTTGGCAAAGACCACCTTCTCCAGCTTCCTCGCCACCGAAAATCTTCACTCTGTCGGCCCGCGATGGAGTGGGGCTGGGGAGGGTAAGTGCGCTGCCGAACGGAAAGCAACCATGGCAGGGAGTCGAGTCAAAGTGTTACAGCTCAAAAACTCACTTTATTCCAGGTTTACAGAGGCTTATAAACCATGCTGGCTTCCCTACTCGGGTATATGTCTCTTCCTAATTGGTCCCTTTAGGAGGCTTAATTTACAAGTCCCTAATTAATCCAATCCCTTCCCTTCCTAGCATAGTCCTTAATTATCATGTTAGTATGCAGAAACTAACCTTCCTTGCTTGATGGGTGGGGGTGAGTTCGCGAAACTCTAGCACAGGCTTTCAGGCCTATCTTCTTGGCTATTCCATGCCGTCATTTCCCCCTTTTTGTTTTATTTGGCATTGGAATGGCCGAGAAGATGGGCCTGTAGGACAAAAGAAAGCCTGTGGAGTTTCGCAAACTCACCCCCACCCATCTGAGCAAGGAAGGCTAGCTTCCGTGTACTAATATGATAATTAGGGACTATGCTAGGAAGGGAAGGGATTGGATTAATTAGGAACTTGTAAATTAAGCCTCCTAAAAAGACCAGTTGGGAAGAGACATATGCCCGAATGGGGAAGCCAGCACAGCTTATAAGCCTCAGTGAACCTGCAATAAAGTTGAGTTTTTGAGCTGTAACACTTTGACTCGACTCCCTGCTGTGATTGTTTTCTGTTCAGCAGCGCACTTGCTCTCCCCAGCCCCACTCCGTCGTGGGGCCGACGGAGTGAAGATCTCTGGCAGCAAGGAAGCTGGAGAGGGTGGTCTTTGCCAACCACCTCTCTACGACCCCTGCACCATCTTACTATGGATATTGTTTTATATTTATTTACATTACTATAGAAGAATACTCTAAGGTCTTGATAATCAAATTGATTTCCTACATTTTGTGTTTGAACTTTCTAGGGACCATGAAAATAGGTTGCCAAAATATTTTCACAATAAACAACTATAATTTTATTTTATTTATTTATTTTATGTGTATGAATGTAATGTCTGCATGTAGGTTTGTGCACCCGTGTTGTGCAATGCCGTGGAGGTCAGAAGGGGGTGTTGGATTCCCCTGGAACTGGAGTTCCCCTGGAATTAAAGTTACAGATGGGGCTCAGCTGCCATGTGGGTGCTGGGGATCGAAACTGGGTCCTCTGCAAGAGCAGTCGGTGCTCTTAAACGCTAGGCTATCTCTCCAGCCCCGACAACTATAATTATTTTTAAATCCAATAGAATTCTATAATATAGATAACAGTATTTCATTAAAGAAATTAAACTATATTAAAAATTATTAACCTGAAGATGAAATGTGTCTTTGAAGTGAACACCAAGTATATTCTACAGAGCAAAGCGTAAAATGTTAGGGACTTTTATTGCCTGGCCTCCATCTGAGAGATCTACCTGCCTCTGCCTCCCATGATCTGCAAATAAAGATGTGCACCAAAATGCCAGGCTTAAAACTATATATTTTTAAAGACTAACATTGTCTGGATAATCAAATCTTGACTTTTCAGAATTTACTTGTCAAAAGTTATTAAAAGAATGCTTAGAAGGAATTCAGGAAAGGCAACATGGAAGCAATGATTTAAGAGGAATCTCTAGACCTAATGAAGAGGATATATTCTTAGCTTCTAGGAATAGAATGAATTTCCCAGCAAGATAATATATGCATAATTAATAATTAGCCTATTATTCAACCATTGCTGTCTTAGAAATACCAGAGGTTGTCACAAAATATAAGAACTTAAAAGAAAAAAATTGTTCTACTGGTTTATATATGTTGGGAGTTCATGGTCGGTTCTGGCAAAGGTCTTTTTAGTCAACATGTCAGACAAGGCCACCATCATCTCAGGCCTATGTGGGGCTGGGGGCCCGCTTACACTAGGACATGATAATATGGATGGCATATTCCTGTGCACAGCATCTCTTCCAGACTTGCTTCAAGACATTCCAGGAATCTCCTCAAGATGTGAGGTCAGGGTTCCCCAGTGTAGATGATCTAATGAAATCAGAGGTGGAGTCTGTATCTTCTCTGTCTTCTCCCTCGGAAGCCACAAAAGAACGGTGCGACTTCAGCTTGGTAATTTGAATTGAAACAGCAAGTCAAAAAAGCATTTTTTCCTCAGACTCACTATCTTCCTGCCTCAGCCTCTTGAATGTTTACCTCAGCTAATCTTGCACACATATTTTAAAACCACTTTACCCAGGTTCATTGGATGACAGTGCAGATCACCCAAGAACCAGGCCAAAGAAACAAAGCAAGAAAATAAGCTCATGAAGTATTCAGAAGTATTATAAAAGAAAGTGGTTTGACATTCTTTTAAAAAAAATTTATTGAATTTTTCAGAATTCCATTCAATCTATTTTGATCATGTCCAAATCCTCTCCCCTCTTTTTTTTTCTTTTTTTTTTTTTCTGTTTTACTAGTTGTAATTTTATTTTATTTTATTTTTTTAGTTTTTTTAATTTTTTTATTTTTATTGATGCTTTTTGTGTTTAATACATCATTTTCCAATTCAGTTCAGGCATATTTCCCTTTCCCTTCCCCCCCATCCCACCCCGCCCCATCCCAGATCATGCATTATGCCATAACTGTCCTGCATCTTTCTCTCAGTTTTTTTTTTTCATTTTTTAGCAATAAGTGATAATTTATGAATATAAGCATCCCTTATTTAAAACCAATTTGCAGGCTGTTGTGTCCAAACCCCCACAGCCCCACCATCCAGCAGGGGGGCGGGGGACTTATATGTTCAATCAAGTTGATCAAATGAGTGTCCGGACTATATTGCTGTAGTTTCGCCATTCACCCCAATCACAGCCCTTATATTCTACCATGCCCCCTCTTACGCAGATTGTTCCCTAGCTTCTCATCCATCTGTAACCCTTTATTTTCATTTTTAATTGATGCTTTGTGTATTTCATACATCATTTTCCAGTTCAGTTCAGGCATATTTCCCTTTCCCTTCCCCCCACCCCACCCCACCCCATCAGAGGTCATGCATTCTGCCATAACTGTCCTGCATCTTTCTCTCAGAATTTTTTTTTCATTTTTTAACAATAAGTGATAATTTATGAGTACAAGCATCCTTCATGTAAAACCAATTTGCAAGCAGTTGTGCCCAAACCCACACAGCTCATGGGTCCCACCATCCAGTAGGGGGGGTTTGTATCTTCAATCAAGTTGATCAAATGAGTGTCCAGACTATATTGCTGTAGTTTCACCATTCACCCCCATCGCAGCCCTTACATTCTACCATGCCCCCTCTTCCACAGATTGTTCCCTAGGCTTAGGAAAGGGGCACAGGTGGATGAGAAGAAAAACAGTCTACTTTCTCTGGAGCTGTTGTCTTTTGATCTTCCAGCAGATTTCATGCCCTCTATTATTAAGACCTATAGAGTCCAATTTTTTTTTAACTCCAAATGCTTTTTTAGGTATGGGTTCATCTCCTGAAGCTGAGTCAGTCTAACCAGTGCCACACCATTAAAGAAAACCAACTCTCCCTCTCCTAGCAGCTGCCAGTTTTTTCTCAGCAGGGATTGGGGGCTTCTTACTTGTCCTCCCCCATCTAAGCTGAAACACACTCTCTCTTCACCTTATGCAGGTTCTGTGAATGCTGACACAATTACTGGGAATTCATATAAATGTCCTACCATCTATAACACATTGGTCTCTTGTTCTTAAAATAAACTATGAATAGTACTTAAATAGTATCTTTAATAATTAAAAAAATATGAGTTCCAGGACAGCTGGGGCTACAGGGAGACCCTATCTCAAAAAGACAAAAAAACATTTAAAAAATATATTGCATTTTATCATACATAAGCAAGTGCTGGGAAAATTCCTTCCGGGAGGCCAGTGTGGTTTCCAGTTCTTTCTTCTCAGAGTCCCAAAGACAAAGTGAATTACAAATTCCTCAAACCCACAATTTGGAAAATCCTAGCAGGTTTATTTAAGTCTGGTAAAGGAGCAATGGTTTGAGGGGGTTATTTATTGAAATGTGGGTGCTTTCACCTAAAGGTTGCATAGGAAAACCTCCTACCAGGCATGCACTTTGCAACCTCCAGCAAGATGGCTTAGGTGAAAGTCTCTCTCTCTCAATTCTTCTGTCCAAAGCCTTAATACCCCTCACACATACAACTCAGGCCAGCTGGTTGGATGGAAATCATGACTGCCTTTCTCCCCCATCCCCTCCTGTGAAGCATCAGCAAAATTTTTTGTGATGATCCTAAAAGCAGAAGCAATTAAACTTGGGAAGAATCTGGCCACTCTCCTTTGGAAGACAGTCCATTGTACAGCAGGTAAACTGCTTAAGAAAAATATCATAAAGCTATTCAAAGATCTAAAATTTATTTGAAACAGACATTTCCTGAAAAATACTAAGACTTCATTTTAGAGGACAATTAAATTTAAGAAATAAGGATAAGTAGACAAAGACAAAGTAAACACATGTGTATGTCTAGATACTATTGAGAATTCAGGATACTAGTGATTACCAACATGGTGTGCATCGAAACAACAGAAAGAAAAATAAAAAAATAAAAACAGAGTAAGGGAAGAATGTTACAAGTTATAATAACCTAATGTCCTGACATTGTTTGGATACAGCTAAAAATTTTGCTGATTGTTGGTGTTAGTAATTTAATGAGATAGGTCAAATAGAATTTGGAAATTACAAATAGTTTAGAAATAAATACAGTCACTGGAAGTGGAAGCAGTGTAAACAAGGCATTAATGTGTGTGAGCTGCAATTTGAATGAAGTAGGATGAGAAAAACAAATATTGATTTCTAATTATCACAATCTGCAAGCTAAGTAAATACCATTGCATAGATATTCTCAGTTCATATTGTCACGATTAAATTCAAAGGGGAAGTAAGAAATTAAAAGTATATGGAGATAGACTAAGTACACATTAAACAATGGACTGGAATGTCAACCCATTGGGGAGATCTACTACTCTAGGAATGTTATTATCAGGTGGAATTGGGGGAGGAAGTCTGAATAAGATAAAAATGTATTGTATGGAAGTCCTGACTTAATAAAAAGTATTTTTTAAAGCTGTCGGATTTTTCAAATAATTGCAGAATTATGAATTGCATATCAGACATTGAAGGCTATCAGACACTGAAATCTCATACTTCAGTAATAAACAGACCAAATAGAAACATATTGATAATGCTGTAGAAAATGAGAACAAAATAATTAAAAACTTAACCTCAGATAGGTATAGACTTCCATTCTGAGAATCCTATAGCTTCTATTTACTTTGTTCAATGATAACATATACCTTCATTTTCTGATACAATAATATACACAGACTGGATAGACTACATAGACGAGGGCACGCTTTTTTTTAAAATAAAATATATTTATTGATGTTTTGTGTATTCCATACATCATTTTTAGTCCAATTTCGACTTATTCTCCTTTCCCTGTCCCCCACCTCACCTCAGATCATGCATTCTGCCAAACATGTCTTGCATCTTTCTCTCAGTCTTTTTTAAAATTTTCTCTAAAGAGGTTTATTGTCTTGGGCAAAATTTAAATGTATCAATCAGTTCTTTGATCCAGTACTTATAATGTTGTTCCTGCCCATTTTTATGGTTCCAAAATTTGCCTATATAAACATCACGTATGTACCAAAATTATGTCCTCCAGGAATAAACTCTATGTTAATTCAAAAATAGGTTTAGGAATTCACATTTTTCCTTTAATTTTATATTACTCAAAGATATGAATACATACCTTCTACTCATATATGGCAATTACAATGTCTGAAAATAAGTGGTAAGTTATTTCTAGGGCCCATTATCTGATTCATATTATAACAGCCCAGTTGTTTTCAGATAAAAAGAAATATAACAATAACGTTGCTCAGCTTGCCTTTCAACTAGGGATTTGGTGCTAGCATCCACAGATGAGGGATACCATTCCCCATTTGTTTTTCTGGGACTGAGTTACTTCACTTAACATAATATCTTCTGGTTCCATCCATTTACTTGCAAATTTCATGATATCATCTTTCTTTACCTCTGCATAGAACTCCATTGTGTAGATGTACCACATTTTCTCTATCCACTCATTGGTTGAGGGGCATTTGGGTTGGTTCCAGCTCTTCGCTATTGTGAAAAGAGCTGCAATAAACATAGATGTGCATCTATCTTTGTGGTAGGATGAGTCTTGTTGGTATATACCCAGGCGTGGTATGACTGGGTCAGGTGATAGGCTCACTATGAGTCTTTTAAGAGTTCTCCACAATGCTTTCCATAGTACTTTTTGGAGTTTATATTCCCATCAGCAGTGGATGAGGTTTCCCCTTTCCCCACGACCTCTCCAGCATTTGGTGTCTATTATTTTCTTGATCTTAGCCAGTCTTATCAGAGTGAGATGATATCTTAGAATGGTTTTAATTTGTATTTCCTTAATTATTAATGATGATGAACACTTTTTAAGTTGTTTCTCAGCCATCTTCCTCACTGGTGAAGTCTCTGTTCATCTTTTTTTTTTATTATTTGCTTATTTTTCTATGGATTCTACAATATAAGAGCACAGTTGTTTTCAGATCACATTAATGCTGCTCAGTTTGCCATACAATTAGGTAATTGGTGCTAGCATCCACAGATGAGGGATACCATTCGTCATTTGTTTTTCTGGGACTGTGTTACTTCACTCAGCATGATATCTTCTAGCTCCATCCATTTACCTGGGAAGTTCATGATGTCATCTTTCTTTATCACTGCATAGAACTCCACTATGTAGATGTACCACATTTTCTCTATCCACTCATCAGTTGAGGAGCATTTGGGTTGGTTCCAGCTGCTTGCTATTGTTAAGAGAGCTTCAATAAACATGGCTGTGCATATATCTCTGAGGTAAGATGAGTCTTGTGGGTATATGCCCAGGAGTGGTGTGTCTGGGTCAGGTGGCAAGTTAATTCCAAGTCTTTCAAGGGTTCTCTGCACTACTTTCCATAGTGGCTGTATGAGTTTACATTCCCACCAGCAGTGGATGAGTGTTCCTCTTTCCCCACAACCTTTCCAGCACTTGGTATCATTTGTTTTCTTGATCCTAGCCAATCTTACTGGAGTGAGATGATATCTTAAAGTGGTTTTGATTTGCATTTCCTTAATAATTAGTGACACTGAACAGCTTTTAAGATGTTTCTCAGCCATCTCTAATTCCTCACTTGTGCAGTCTCTGTTCAGCTCTTTGCTCCATTCTTTGAGTGGGTCATTTTTTTTCTTTCCTCTTTGTTTTTTGAGTAGTTTATTTATTCTGGAAATCAAAGCTTTGTCAGATGTATCTGCAGTGAAGGTTTCCTCCAAGTCTGTGTTTTTTTTCTTCACTTCCTTGATTGTTTCTTTTGATGTACAGAAGCTTTTGAGTTTAATGAGTTCTCATTTGTCAATTGTCAACCTTAATTCTTGTGCAGCTGCTGTCTGATTTAGCAAGACTTTTCCTATGCCTATGTCTTATAGTCTGCTGCCAACTTTTTCTTCTATCACCTTCAGAGTTTGGGGTTTCATGTTGAGGTCTTTGATCCATCCGGAGTTGAATTTTGTACAGGGTGCAAGGTAGGGGTTTAATTTCATTCTTCTACAAGTGGTGATCCGGTTTTGCCAACACCACTTGTTGAAGATGCTGTTCTTCCTCCATTGTGTCTTCTTGGCCCCGTTGTCAAATATGAGGTGGCTGAAATTGTCTGTGCTCAAGTTTGGATTTTCAATTTTGTTCCATTGGTCAACAGGTCTGTTTTTTGTGCCAGTTCTAAGCTGTTTTTTATGACTATAGCCCTGTGGAATAATTTGAAGTCTCGTATAGAGAGCCCCCCTGTATTGTTCTTTTCACTCAGGGTTGCTTTGGCTATTCAGGGTCTTTTGTTTTTCCAAATGAAATTAAGGACATTTTTTCCCAAGCCTGTGAAGAAACTCTTGAGGATTTTAATTGGGATTGCATTTAATATGTACAAGAGTTTGGGTAGATGGACATTTTTACTATATTAATTTTCCCAATCCATGAGCATGGGAGATTTTTCCATCTTCTGATGTCTTCTTCAATTTCCTTCTTCAGGGGTTTAAATTATTTTTTGTAGAGATCTTTGCTGTCATTGGTTAGGTTTGTTCCTAGGTATTTTATTGCTTTTTGAGGCTATTATGAGTGGGGATGTCTCCTTGTATTCCTTCTTAAGTAGCTTGTTGTTGGTTCAAAGAAACACTACTGATTTTTCTAGGTCAATTTTGTATCCTGCCACTTTACTGAAACTCTTAATTGTTTCTAGGAGTTTTATGGTGGAGTTTTTAGCATCCCTTAGGTAAACAATCATATCATCAGCAAAAAAGGGATAGGTTGACTTCCTCTTTTCCAATTAGTACTCCTTTAATTTCCTTTTCTTGCCTTATTGCCCTAGCAAGTGTTTCAAGCACTATATTGAAGAGAAGAGGTGACAAGGGACAGCCTTGCTGAGTTCCTACCTTTATTTTTTATTTTTTATTTATTTATTTATTTATTTATTTATTTATTTATTTATTTATATGAATGCATGTCGTGCAGTGCCGAGGAGGTCAGAAGAGGGTGTTGGATTCCCCTGGAACTGGAGTTCTCCTGGAATTGGAGTTACAGACGGTTCTCAGATGCCACGTGGGTGCTGGAGATTGAACCAGGTTCCTCTGCAAGAGCAGTTGGCGCTCATAACTGCAAGGCCATCTTTCCAGCCCCGAGTTCCTAGCTTTAAAGGGCATGCTTCTGTCAGTCCCCTATTTAGGATGATATTGGTTGTGGATTTCCTGTATATGGCTTTGATTACATTGAGGAATGATCCCTTCAATCCAATTCCCGTAGGACTTTAAGCATGAAGGGATGCTGGATTTTGTCAAAGGCTTTTTCTGCATCAATTGAGATGATCATTTGGTTTTTGTCTTTCAGTCCACTTATATGTTTTATGATATTTATTGATTTTCATATGTTGAACCATCCCTGCATCTCTGGTATGAATCCAACTTGGTCACGATGGATGATCTCCTTGTTGTGGGTCTGTATGTGGTTTGCAAGTATTTTGTTGAGAATTTTTGCACCTGTGTTCACTAATGAGATGGGTCTATAGTTCTCCTTTTTGTTTGTACCTTTGCCTGGTTTTGGTATTAGAGTGATGCTGGCTTCATAGAATAAATTTGGGAGAATTCCCTCTGTATCCTTCTAAACAATTTAAGTAATAATGGTTGTAAGTCTTTTTGAAATGCTTTACAGAATTCTGCTGTGAAACCATCTGGGCCTGGGCTTTTTTTAGTTGGGAGATTTCTTATTACATCTTCAATTTCTTCATATATTATGGGTCTGTTTAAGCTGTCAATCTCTTCTTGGTTGAGCTTCAGTGATTCCCAGGATTTCAGATATTCATCCATTTCTCCTAGACTTTCACACACTTAGTAGAGTATATGTTTTTGAATTATTCCAATATGATTGTCTGGATCTTTTCATTGTCTGTGGTGATATTTCCCATTTCATCATGGATTCTATTGATTTGGAGTTGTTCCTTCTTTGGTTATTGTTTTCTTTTTTTCTATTTCATTGATTTCTGCTCTGATTTTTGTTGTTTCTTCCTGTCTGCTGAGTTTAGGGTTCATTTGTTATTATCTCTCAAGTGGTTTTAGCTGCAGTGTTATATCCATCACTTGTGCTCTTTATGTTTTTCTAATGTAGGCACCCAGGGCTATAAACTTACCTCTTAGGACTACTTTTAAAGTATCCCATAGGTTTTGTTGTGCTGTATTATCATTGTCTTCAGTTCCAGGGATGCTTTTATTTCTTTATCTCTTCCTTGACCCATTCATTATTCAGGAGTGTGTTGTTTAGTATCCATGTCTTCTTATAAATAGTAGGGCTTATCCTTGTGTTGATGTTAAGCTTTATTGTGCTATGGTCTGATAGAATGCATGAAATTATTTCAATCTTTTTATATTTGTGGAGGTTTCTTCTGTGTCCCAGTATGTGGTCGAATTTGGAGAATGTTCTCTGGTGTGCTGAGTAGAAAGTGTATTCTCTTGTATTAAGTTGGAATATTTGGTAGATATATGTGAGGTTCATTTGGTGTATCATATCATTCTGTTCAGATGTCTCTCTGTTTATTCTTTGTCTAATTGACCTGTCCAAAGGGCTCAGTGGGGTATTGAAGTCCCCTACTGTTCTAGTTTGTCTTCAATTGCTCACATCTCTTGGGTCACAGTTCATCACTCAGGGAGCCCAAGGCAGGAACTCAGGGCAGGAACCTGGAGGCAGGAGCTGAAGCACAGGCCATGGAGGAGTGCTGCTTACTGGCTTGCTCCCCTGGCCCATGCCCAGCCTGCCCTCTTATATGGTACACAACAACCTGCCCAGTGCGGCACCACCCTTATTGGGCTGGGCCCTCCCACATTACTCAACAATCAAGACAATACACCACAGACGTGGCCACAGGCCAGTCCACTGGAACCAATTTCCCAATTGAGGCTCCCTCAACCCAGGTGTGTCAAGTTGACACTAAAGCTATTCAGCACAATTGACCCCTTGTCAACTTGACACACAAAACACATCACTATTAAGCCACCACCTTTCCAGTTCTTGTCCCCATGGTATGATGTTAA
Organism: Rhizomys pruinosus; assembly: GCA_009823505.1. Classification (NCBI taxonomy): domain Eukaryota; kingdom Metazoa; phylum Chordata; class Mammalia; order Rodentia; family Spalacidae; genus Rhizomys; species Rhizomys pruinosus. Next base: position 143,706 of record VZQC01008952.1, on the reverse strand, counting down.
CATCAACCACAACCTAAGACAGTACAACCTTAAAAACCCCACAGTCCTTAAAATGTCCAAACACTTAAAAGTTCACAGTCTGTTAAAAGTCTCTTAACTGTGGGCTGCTGTAAAATCCAAAACAAGTACTGTCTTATTTCAAAGGGAAGAATCAGGCACACTCAAACAAAACCTAAGCCCAGCAAACTAGCTCAAGGCTGGACACCTGGGATTCACTCACGATCTTCTGGGCTCCAAAGGGTTTCAGCAGCTCTCCTTCTCTGACTCTGCCGTCCACAGCACACACAGCTCATCTCGCAGGCCCAGGCCAGCTAAATTCCACACCTGCTGCTGCTCTTGGTGGTCGTCCCACCGTCCTAGCATCTCCGAAAAGCTAACTGAGGCCTCCACTGAAACTGAGGCAGCACCTCACCAATGGCCTCTTCTGACCTCTCCTGGTGCCAAGCCTCAGCTTCTCTCCATGACCCCTGCAATCCTGGGGTCTTCACTGCAACCGAGGTGCACTTCCACCAATGGTCTTTCCTGACCTCTCATAGTGCCAAGCCTTGGCTGCTTTTTGTGATCCCCTCAAATTTCAACACCAGAACCATATAGAGACTCTTACACACTACCAAGTCCTGCTTCTGGCTTGACGTGGAGGCTCAGGACCCTTCTGGAACATAGCTTCTGTGTGCTGACCCTGAAGAAATTCTTCCCAGAAGATTTCACCACAGTGATGCTGGTCTCTTGTTACTTACAGCTGATTTTTCATCCCCAGCTAACCAGCATCAATCGTCCCAGTAAGGCAAAGGGTTCACTTCAGGTTCTGGTCTCTTCTTACTTACAGCTGATTCTTTAGCCCCAGATGACCTTTTTTCTGCTTATTCCATTCTGATTTTGAGGCTTTTCCCCATCCTTTCCTGTTGATTGGCTAATGAATTTCCATTTTGGTTTCATCCTGTGATTTCTCTAGTATTTCCACTTCCTTCTGGAGCCTGTCTTTCTCACCTTGTAGTTCATTGCTTCACTGGTCAGTTTCTTTTTTCATTTTGGCTTGGGATCTTTTCAGCATTTCCACTTTTTCCGGAGTTTGTCATTTTTTTTCCCTTTAGTTCTTTCCAGTGCTTTTCATTGCCTCCCTCTAGGTGCTTCTTGAGTTTTTCATTTTCTCGATTTAGTTTTCTGATTTGTTCTTTATATTCTTTGATTTCTTTGAATATGTCTGCAATTGTTCTTCTAAGGTCCATGTCTTGGTTTCCTTCCAGGGAGATCTCGTTGTAGGAATCTTCTGTAGAGTTGGTAGAGTTCAGTTTGAATTTATTATGACCTTTTCCCATGTTGTTTTTTCTTTGTGTCTTTGGCATGTGGATTTGTTTGTTAATCTGTTTCTTTGGATTCTGATGCCTCAATTTTGGCTGCACAGACTATAATCACTAATACTGCGCCTGCTAGATCCTATGCACCACAGCTCTATCAAATTGAGCAGTTTAGGGTGGGGGTTGGAGGGGCAGGGTTCTGTTACTACTTTGGCCTGCTGTCTGGGAGTCTAAGTCCACCCACACCGCATGCTGGAACATGAAAGTTGGAGGTTTCCACGTGATACTAAGCCTCCGTGGGCCAGGAGGGGTGCCCAGAGCACCAAGGTAGGTGGGCCTCACCTGGTGCACACTGGTGTTTTGTGGGCTGCCACATGCTGGGCACACACTGGTGTGCTATCCATGCATCTACTACCAATTTTTCATAATCTTTACTTGAGCATTCTAGTTGTTCCATGTTATCCTTCAGGTCTGATGTTCTTTTTCTGCTTCATCCATTCTACTTCTGAGTCATTTTCCCATCCTTTCCTGTTGATTGTGTGAGTGTTCAATTTCAATTTTTTTCAATTTTTTTTTCTAATTTCTTTAATATTTCTACTTCCTTTGGAGATTGTCATTTTCTACTCGTACCTCCTTGCTTCACTGGTCAGTTTCTTTTTTCATTTCATCCTGGGGTATATTCAATGTTTCCACTTCCCTCCAGAGTTTGTCATTCTCTGCCTCTAGTTGTTTTTGGAATTTGTTGCTCTCTCCTGTTAGTTCTTTTCAGAGTTTGTCATACTCTCCCTTTAGCTCTTTCCAGAGTTTATCATTCTTTTCTTCTAGTTCCTTCCTGAGTTTTCATTCTCTCCCCTCAGTTCTCTGATTTGTTATTTTTATTTTTTGATTTCTTTAATTATGTCTACAATTTTTCTTCTAAGGTGTCTGTCTTGGTTTCCTTACAGGGAGTTCTCATTTTAGGGATCTTCTATAGGACTTTAGAGTTCTGTGTGAATTTATTATAAGCATTTCCTTTGTTGTTGTTTTTTCATTGTGACTTTGGCATGTGGGTTTGCTTTTTTTGTTGTTTGGATTCTGATGCTAATCTCAAATGTTAATATTGAGGACTGGTTGGTCAGTCACTCTGCTTCCTGTCAGCCAGTTCCTCGATGTTGGCTGTGCAGCCCATAATCACTAGCACTGCACACACTAGATCATCTGCTGCACAGCTCCACCAGCTTAAGGGGGGTACCCCCTGAGCATCCCACTGGCAGCTGGGTGACTCTGCCCATGCTGGTCAAGCAGGAGGGGTGTGGTTTTCTGCCTGGGCACTGAGACCCAGCTGGCTGCTGCTGGCTTCCCAAGCAGTTGGGCTCACCTGAGTGTTCCAGTCTTGTATCACAGTTCTCATTGACGGTTGAGAGGCTACTCTAATGTGGGCTTCCAGCTGGAAGAGCTACAAAGTGCAGTGTGTAGCATGCTCTGTGGCTAGGGACAGGAAGCACACATGTCCTGAGTTCCATCCTTTCATTATAAAGCCACTAATATTCAATAATGAATGTCCCTTCCTGATGACTTTATTTAATCCTAATTACTCCCAAAGATCCTATCTCTAAAAAGCATACCCTGATTATCTTTTACCTACTAATACCCAGAAGAAGGAATGAGATTTTAGCATGAAATTTGGAGGAACAAACCATGTTCAAACAATAACATGGTTTATTCCACACTGTGGAATCTTTATAAAAATTTAGTTAATATTAAATCATAAGAAGTTTCCATTGAATCCAAAGATTTGGTATCATATATTTTCTCCACCCAATTCAATTCAATGTGAAACTAATAAGGATGTTAAAACAAAAAATATGAAATATTCTCTTTCTTCCCATACTCCCTTCAGGAATAATTAAAAATCATCTCAACCTCCAGATAGTAAGAAATATTTTCAAATGTTGATATTTAATGCTTTTTATAGCTAGAATAAACCTAAAAATAAATGAATAAATAAAATTGAGAATATAGGTAAAATGAGTGCATATTTTAAAAATCTTGGCATATGGCCAGTGGTAAAATTTAAATCTGTAGAGAATGAAAAGCCTATTTAATTCAGTGATGAGAAAACTGTTTTCCATATCACAAATAAACAGCCAACACTGTTTATGTCACTAGAAATAAAAATCACTTCCAGATGAACTAAAGGGATACATCTAAAAATAAATAATCATGATTTTGATGTGAAAGAGGATGGAGATTCAGGTTTTGTGTCCTATACAGCATGGAGGCTTACAGCTATGTGTAACTCCAGTTTCAGGGAAGTTGAGTCCTTCTTCAGTTCTTTTCTGGCATCAGGCACACACGTAGTGCACTTATACTTATATACATGCAGGCAAAACATTCATACATATAAATTAGGCAATTCTCAAAAAATTGGAAAGAATAATCACTCCAGTTTTCCATTGTGTACGAATTTCTACACAAATAATAAAAATTAAATTGATAAATATTTGTTAATCAGAAAAGTTTGCATAAGAAAAGAAAGAAGTTACTATAATTAAAGGTAAAATATTGACTTGCATAAAAAAGCATTATTTTACAATATAATATTACAAATTAAAATAAGTAGACATTACTGTAAGAATGCAAGGCAAAAAATAGGCACACTATACAAAAGCAAATTCAAACAGAAACAAACATGTGCAAATAGGTATCTGTGATACTATTAATATTCATAAAAATGCAAATTAAGACAGTAGCAAAATCTTATTTTCATGCCATAAAGGTTTCAAAAACTCCACACCTATATATCAAAGTATGAACAAGATAAGAAAATGTTTTAATGTAATCAATACTTGGGTGATGTTAAAAAAAAGAAAAATAAACTAGTTTTATTTTTTTTAATTTAAAGGACAATTGGCATTGAAAAAAGTCAATCAATCTGCAATAGGAAAGCACAAAACACCTAAAGTTCTAAATATCAGTAGACTGTAATTTTACAAAGTGTGAGATGTTCAAAACAGTCAACCCATATTTTATAGATTATTAGGATTTTTATCAGCTCATTTGGCAAAATTTTATTAACATTTTGATATACTCACTATTTATGTAGGCTACATTGTAAGAAAAAAATACAATTTGATTACCTTTCTGAAGTCTGTTACTACTGTACTGGAAAAGTGCCATTTTCTTTGTTTAATTAAATTTGTTTCTGTGTCTGAGTGTCTGATAATTATAGCCTAAAAATCAATATAGGATCTTCCCTGAAAATTTTGATTATTCTTCAGAAACATCTTGGACAAATAAGAGGTGTAAAATGTTCTTTATTTGTTATGTCTTTGGATGATTTTCAGATGGAAACTTGTTTTCAGTGGTATAAGTAGTATTTTTATAATACTTTTATTGATGTTTTATGTTTTTCAGACATAATTTTTCAATTCAATTTAGACATATTCCCCATTCCCTTCTTCCCACCCCAGTTCATGCACTCTGCCATACATGTCCTGAATCTTTCTCTCAGTCTCTCCAAAGTTTTTCTCAGCAAAGTTTTATTGTCCTAGGCAGAACTCAACCACATCAGTCTGTTCCTTGACCCAGTCCTCATGCTTCTGTGGTTCAGTCCCAAGTGTACCCCTCCAAATTATGGTCATGTACATGTCATATATGTACCAGAAGTATGTCATCCAGGAATAAACTATATGCTAATTCTAGGAGTTCACATTTTTTCTTTTAATTTTATATTATTCTAAAATATGGATATATATCTTCTGCCCATATACATTAATTATCATGTCTGAAAGCAAGTGGTAAGTTAATTTTGGAGCTTATTATGAGGTTCATATTATAACATCACAGTTACTTTCAGATAGAAAGAAATATAACAATAACATTGCTCAGCTTGCCTTTCAATTGGGGGATTTGGTACTAGCATCTACAAATGAGGGAAACCATTCCCCATTTTGGGGGGCTGTGTTACTTCACTTAGCATAATGGCTAATGGATGGAGTTACATCCTTTTACCTGCAAAGTTCATGATGTTATCTTTCTTTACCACTGCATAGAGCTCCAGTGTCTAGATGTACCATATTTTTGTTATCCACTCGTCATTTGAGGGGCATTTGGGTTGGTTCCAACCCTTCAGTATTGTGAAAAGAGCTGCAATAAACATAAATGTGAATGTATCTTTGCAGTAGGATGAGTCTTGTGGGAATATACCCAGGAATGGTATGGCTGGGCCAGGTGGTAGGTTAATTTTGAGTCTTTTAGGGGTTCTCCACACTGCTTTCCACAGCGGATATATGAGTTTACATTCCCATCAGCAGTGGCTGAGTACTCCCCTTTCCACAACCTTTCCAGCATTTTGGTGTCTTTTGTTTTCTTGATCTTAGCCAGTCTTATTGTAGTGAGATGATATCTTAGAGTGGTTTTAATTTCCATTTCCTTAATTATTAACAATGTTGAACATGCTTTAAGATGTTTCTCAACCATTTTTACTTCCTCACTGGTGAAGTTTCTATTCATGTCTTTACTCCATCTTTTTTTTGAATCATTTGTGTTCTTATTTTTTTTGTTTTTTTTTTGAGTAGTTTATATGTCAAAGGAATATATTCCTCAACAAAATGGTAAAGTGGTTCTTTTTTATGTTTCTCAATTTTATTTCATTTAAATTAATAATTACAAAGGGATGTTGGTTCCTTATTTTCTGGAAAACAGTTTGCATTTCACCAACCATCCAACTTAATATTTTTCTTCCACTAATTTTTTTCTTAAATTTTTTTCTTCCACTAAACAGTAGTTTACTTCAAGACCTCACCTCACCATTATTTTTTTTTAATTTAGGTTCTTTCATGTGTATGAGTATTTTGCCTGCCTGGATATATGTACACCATGTGTGTGCAATGCCCATGGAAGTTGTAGGATTCTCTGAACTGATGTTGGGAACAGAGCAGCCAATGCATCTCCAACTATCTCTCCATCCTCTACTTACTATTTTTATCTTAAGACCCTAGCAAGGTGCTTAGAGTCAACCAGCAGGCAAGGAAAATTCATGATGATCACTTGTACCTTAAAATGCAAAATCTTGACAAAACTAGTGATTTCAATGTGTGTGAGAGACACATTCTTTAGTTTCTTGAGCCTTGTCTTTACAGTGACAAATTACAATTAGGGTCATATTAACCGGTTTGCTTATTCATTCTGCAGCCTACCAGAGTTTAGAATTTTTAGGAACTTAATATTTAGCAATCACTCTCCACTTACTTGATGAACTTAACTTATTTAATCTTCTAAACAGTGCAGGTATGGTTGCTATTAGTATACTCAATTCACTAATTAGAAAATTGTGATATTTATGGGCTAATTAAATTGCTCAAAATCATGAACCGTCTGAGACTCCAATTCCAGGAGAACTCCAGTTCCAGGGGAATCCGAGACCCTCTTCTGACCTCTGCGGCATTGCACGACACGGGTGCACAAACCTGCATGCAGACAGTACATTCATACACATACAAAATAAATAAATAAATAAAATTAAAAAAAAAGATTTTCCCCCTGTAAATAAAAGTGAGCAGAAATAAATATCAACTCTCTTCATCAGTTTAGTTAGGGTAATTTTTCAAGCCTACCATCAGTGATTAAAATTTAGAAGCCTAGTTTGGTCTGTATCCTTTCTTCTTTAAATGGGTAGAAGCTCCCAGAGTGGGGTATGGTTGACTGAGTTCTATTTTGTTTAGAGTCAAAAGGTTATATAAGACTAGAAATCTGTGGATGTGGATAGATGTCTTTGCAAACTGAATATTTAAATACCTGACCTTTTTTCAAGGAGGATGCAAGTGAAACATAGCCAGATGCAGTTTTGCTAAAAACTTTAAGAAGGATCTCTTTGAATTTCTATATGACATGAGATTCTCCAATTTATCCTATACCAGAAGTATTGAATATATGACTAGAATCAACTTGATTGTATTAACATTAAGTTTTTTTAAATTCAAAGAAGTCCTTTAAGCTCTTCATTTCAAAACAGAGTTGCATTTATGCACAATGTAAACCAACTACTTAACTTTCCAACTATTGCAATCAATTTCAGGATAATTCAGGAAAGTGTTAAGCCAGTTTTCAGTCTTCTCTCCTTCCTGAAACGTGTCTTTTAATATGTCATAATGTCATGGTCCCTTTCATGTTTTTTTTTTTATTGTGAGGAATATTCTTAGTCTAAATCCAAGTGATACAAACTAATGTGAATAATTTTAAGCAAACATCAAAACAAAAGCATTAGAACACGAACTAAAGAAAGGTCAATAGTGCTGAGAGTAGTTTTATTCTCCTTTTTGCATATTTTTCTGTATAACTGGCAATTAACCTTCTTTAACCATTAAGCCCTTTCCCTTTAAAGTAATTTCTTTCCAAAATGGGTACAAACTTTTTTAAAATGTCTCCATTTTGGCATCTTTAAGCTTTAGCCAGTGAGAATAATTGGTATTTCTGATGAAGAATTCATAGCATGGGCAAATTTATCCTAATATGTATTTAAAAGTTACTTTCATATTAATCAGTTTACTGGAAGGGTATAGGTATAGTTACTATGTTTTAGAGCTTTTCTCAGAAGCAAGTTTTGAGGAAGGACAGCTAAAATACCACAATGGCTTCTGGACTTGGGACTACTTAGAGCATCAGACTCCTTATCTTCTCATTTTCTTTCAGTAATTTGAAAATTTCACTACCACTAGACTCAGCACTACAGAACAACTACAAAAGGTAGATAAAATTATCTTCAAATGCCTGTAAAATGATTTTCTTAGCTCTTCTCCTGATTTAGTATTTAAGAGCAGAATTCAAGCTCAAAAGCTTGTGTTCTGTGGACTTTTCCTCTATTTTACCCAAACACAATGATAAAACTCCATATAAAACTATGGGGATATTACCAAAAACTGAAGTAGATCAATGCGTACTGTAGCTAAGTTGTCTTAAACCTGTCTCTTGATTAAAGGGCAGATGGCTTCAGAAAATCTTTTCCTAGATGTTAAGTTTCTACTGCTCTTCCTAAAATGTGCTTTTCAAAGATCGGAACTGGTAATGTCTGACTGCTATTTGCTCACCCTTTACCTCTTTGTTTTTCACAAAGGTAAACATCCATTTCTGAATCTTTCTTTTTTTCCCAATGCATTGGCCTGGTGTGTATTCCTGGGCACCGCCCAATTGTCAGACAAGGCTAGCATTCACTTGTTGTCTAGAAATGGAAGGTAGCATGCCCAGCAAATTTGGGCAGTAGTGATGCCCTATTACTTACATAAGTTTTATTGTAGGCTTCATTGTGTAATCTGCCTCCAGTGTCATCTGCTTCCTCCGGTTGAACAGTTTTTCCCTGAGATCTTAAAAGTCAATGCCAAAAAAAAAAAATGGCATATGTAAAAACAGAACTGCAATATATCCCCAGATTTAATTTGAAAGCTCAGAAAGCTACCAGGTGAATGGGAGAGGGGTGTATACCTCATAGATATACTGGACAGAGGAACAAACAGACTTATAAGGGTGTGTGATAGATACAGGTTTGCATTGAGTAGGATGTACCAAAAAGTGACAACGGAAAGGCTGACCCGTCTGAACATTCAAAGGAAGAAAAGCCTCAGATTGCCATAAACATCGAACCCCTCTGTGGATCCTACATGTAACAACTAGTTATAATGAGTCCTAATGAAACTTACCTTCTAGGTGCCACAAAGGTTCTGATATGAGAGACTTCCTTGCCTTCCACCCTTGAAACAGGAGAAATATGACAATGATGAGGCTGCCCCAACTTGTAAATTGGAACCAACTATTGTAGAGGTATCTCTTTAAAACCGGTAAAACTGCTTTCTTAATTGACCATAGACATGGGAACTGTGGAAGGGATTACTCTCTATTCAGAACCAAATATAATACTAAAGTCCTAGGCTATGCACTCAGGCAAAATATATTAATACAGGAGCTCTGACATCAGCAATGGATTGTTCTACCAGGTGGATGTTGGCCAGGGGATCCAAGGCCCAAAAGGTAAGGGCTCCTTGCCTCTAAGTTGGGAATACATGCAGGAGGAGAGGCAATAAGACCTGCTGCCGAAGACCTGACGTTAATGGGAGGGATGTATTGAGACCATACATGCAAGTGTACAGATGGCCTCTGGAACACAGAGAGTGTTACCAAAGGCCACTAACCAATAAGCAAATATGGTCTCCCTGAGTCAAGCAAGACTCCACCGTCAGCACCAGATCACCTCACCTGCCTGAAATACTGTGCAGCAGAGGGCAGCATGTGCCTGTATATCCAAATCTAATTGGCTATTGGCTCTCCCCTTGGAGAATAACCCATGGCTGATGCCACAAGCTTACATCCTCTACAGGTTAGGAGATGTTATAAGCCAGTAAGACCCTGTCATATTTAACAGGGGGAAAATTGTAATTCATGGATTGAACATATCCAAACATGTGTTCTATGCTAAAGTAACCTACCATAACTATTAGTGCTGCTTAAATACCTATATATCTATTGCTTGTTCTTCATTAGTAGGATCGAAAGGTTATTCTGACAAACTGTCAGCCCATGAAAGGAAAACGCCAGAATTGACCAGATCCAGACAACAGCTGCAGAGAGAGTGGACTGTTTTACCTTCATCCACCTGTGCCCTTTTCTAAGCTAGGGAACAACTGCGGAAGAGGGGGCGTGGTAGAATGTAAGGGCTGTGATTGGGGTGAATGGTGAAACTACAGCAATGTAGTCTGGACACTCATTTGATCAACTTGATTGAACAACAAACTGTCACCCCCCACTGGATGGTGGGGCTGTAGGTGTTTGGGCACAACAGCCTGCAGATAGTTTTGCATGAAGGATGCTTGTACTCATGGTATCACTTATAGCTAAAAATGAAAAAAAAAAACTGAGAGAAAGATGCAGGACAGTTATGGCAGAATGCATGATCTGGATGGGGGTGGGGGTGGGGAGGGGAGGGAAGGGAAATAAGCCTGAACTGAATTGGAAAAAATGTATGAAATGCACAAAAGCATCAAATAAAAACTAATTTAAAAAAAGTAAAAAAATAAAAATTATGAATTTTCCATTTCATATTTTCTGTTCATAATAGAGAAAGGGGAACTGAAACCATGGAATGTGAAGCAATGTGTGAGGAGTACTGTATCCTGTTGTATGTCCTTCTTCCCTTGCCAATGCTTACACTGGGAAAGGAAAGGACATTTATTCGGGCTCCTCCAAAATCTTGATTCAGTTAATAAGCCATTTTGCTATTTCTTTTCCTCCTAATTAGACATAACCTCTCAGTTTGCAAATAATGACTTGTTATTCATAAAAAAATCTTTGTGGAGGTACACAGAATTTTATAATCATCACTTATTTACTTTAACCTCTTATTTTCCACACTAATTGTAACTTCCTCACTGAAGAACAGTTTCACTGTGCAATACACGCTCACTCATGGAAGTGAGCTTCTTCTCAGTTTGAAATCTTGCTATAAAATTTATTAAAATAAAATTTTCTTCCTCAGTGTGAAGTAGGCTTGAAGAGATATGCTTTATTTACCATAGTCAAGTTCAAAAATTGAAGTTGGCTGCAAATATGATCCTTGGGATCCTGCCTTCCAAGTTATAGTTATGACTCTTTGATGGTTTTCGTGGTCCTCTAGTCCATCCAAGTGTAAAGTAAACATCTTTGTCTTTTCCTTCCTTTGCATTCTTTGTCTTAGACATCCTTGTAAGAAGTCTGAGATCATTTGATCTTATTTTATGAGCTTGCATTCTGAGACATATATATATATATATATATATATATATATATATATATACTCATTGCTGCTAATAAAACTCTGCTACATAAAATTATGTCAACCATGGTTTTGCATCCAATATTATGAAATGTTTAAACAAATTAATCAAAATTATCAAATTTTAAATAATGTCATAATACCAGGAATTATTTCATTATTGGAATGATAAAATATTTTGGAGAGCAAGAAAGCTGGGTGCAGATATTATCTCAATTCAAATTGTTGCATATGCAAGTACATACATTCATATACACATATAGACCTATATATCTATATTGGTATACTATGTAAAGCATATAGATATATTAGTAGGTTATTAGTAAAGTAGCAAATGTCAAACAATTCTGCTAGATTTCTTGGAATTCAGGGTCCTTATAATGTGTGCTTCTAGCTAGGGGAGCAGAAATTTTGTAGAACTATAAAGGTGAAAGTGCCTTGTCAGGGAATAGACATGATTTCGCAGATATTGAACACATGTCTAATATTCAAGGATTCTCTTATTTTTAGAACTCATCAGTCATGGGGAATCAACAATACTGCTTTCAGACAAAGGTAGACATTGTGATAGGGTTGGAAAGAATCCTTGTCATTATGTATGAGTTTAAGCATCACAGTGAAAGTGGAAAGAAACCCTGTAGCATGTAGCAGAGATGGAATTTTCCTGTGGACTCCACTAGAAACTCCCCTGAAGACAAGAGGGTGAACAAGCCCCAAGGAGAACTGCACTCTTGCATTCTGCTAGCAGGAAGCAGGCATGGGCTAATGTCCTTGACCATGTGCCTGTAAGAAGCTTTCTATTTTCAGACATACCTAGAGAAATTTCATTCCCTTGGGATCTTGAAATACTTTGGAATTTCACAAAAACCTTTCATTCGTTTTTTGTAATCTTTTTGAGACAGGGTCTCCCTGGAACTCACTCCGTAGACCAGGCTGGCCTTGAACTCATAAAGATCCACCTGCTTCTGCCACCCAAGTGCTAGGATTAAAGGCGTGCACCACCATGCCCAGCTAAATTTATTTATTTATTTATTTATTTATTTATTTATTTATTTATTTTAAGGGATTCACAACATAAGAGCACAGTTGTTTTCAGACGACATTGACATTACTCAGTTTGCCATACAATTAGTTAATTGGTGCTAGCATCCACAGATGAGGGATACCGTTCATCATTTGTTTTTCTGGGACTGTGTTATTTCACTCAGCATGATATCTTCTAGCTCCAGCCATTTACCTGCAAAACTCATGATGTCATCTTTCTTTTTCTCTGGGTTTGTATTTTTTTTTGGCTTTTTTGAGACAGGGTCTTCCTGTAGCCCCAGCTGTCCTGGAACTCACTCTGTAGACCAGGCTGGCCTTGAACTCACAAAGATCCTCCTGCCTCTGCCTCCCGAGTGCTAGAATTAAAGGCATGTTCCACCATGCCTGGTAATGTCATCTTTCTTTACTGATGCATAGAACTCCATTGTGTAGATGTACCTCATTTTCTCTATCCACTCCTCAGTTGAGGGGCACTTGAGTTGGTTCCAGGTCCTTGCTATTGTGAAGAGAGCTGCAATAAACATGGCTATGCATGTATCTCTGTGGTAAGATGAGTCTTATGGGTACAAGCTCAGGAGAGGTATGGCTATGTCAGGTGGCAAGTTCATTCCAAGTCTTCCAAGGGTTCTCCACACTGCTTTCCACAGTGGCTGTACAAGTTTACATTCCCACCAGCAGTGGATGAGTGTTCCTCTTTCCCCACAACCTCTCCAACACTTGGTATCATGTGTTTTCTTGATCCTAGCCAGTCTTATTGGAGTAAGATGATATCTTAGAGTGGTTTAGATTTGCATTCCCTTAATGATAAATGATGTTGAACACTTGTTAAGATGTTTCTCTGCCATCTCTAATTCCTCACTGGTGAAGTCTCTGTTCAGCTCTTTGCTCCATCCTTTGAGTGGGTCATTTGTTTTCTTTCTTCTTTGTTTTTTGAGTAGTTTATATATTCTGGAAATCAATGCTTTGTCAAATGTTTCTGCAGTGAAGGTTTTCTCCCACTCTGTGGGATTTCTCTTCACTTCCTTGATTGTTTCTTTTGATGTCAAGAAGCTTTTGAGTTTAATGAGGTCCCATTTGTCAATTGTCGACCTTAATTCTTACATAGCTGCTGTCTGATTTAGGAAGTCTTTTCCTTCACCTATGTCTTGTAGTCTGCTGCCAACTTTTTCTTCTAACACCTTCAGAGTTTGGGATTTCACATTGAGGTCTTTAATCCATCTGGAGTTGACTTTTGCACAGGGGGAGAGGTAGGGGTTTAATTTCATTTTTCTACAAGTGGTGATCCAGTTTTGCCAACACCACTTGCTGAAGATGCTGTCTTTTCTCCATTGTGTCTTCTTGGCCCCTTTTGTCAAATATGAGGTGGCTGAAATTGTATGTACTCAAGTTTGGATTTCAGTTTTGTTCCATTGGTCAACAGGTATGTTTTTGTGCCAGTACCAAGCTGTTTTTATGACTATAGCCCTGTAGTATTGTTTGAAGTCTGGTATAGAGATTCCCCCTTGACTACATCATGAATGTAAACTCTTGCTTATTTGCTGTAACTAGTCTTCAAAAGAGATTGTATTCTATTATAGACAGTGTCTAAATTTTCTAACAAACTTTTTCCCCTGTTGATTAATTACATATTAAAGTTATAAAGGGATTTTATACAGTGACTGAGTAAATATAATGAAATAAGATCTATTCTCCTACACCTATCTAGCCACCTATCATCTATTAATAAATCTATTGTCCATCCATCAATCATTTATTTGTATCTTTGTAAATATCACTCAAGTTATCTGTACAGTTATTAAAACTGGAATTTTTAAAAATGTTTTTGTAATCAAAACAGAGATAGTCTTTATAAAGCTATGTGTTCTAATTTTTCAAAATCTGAGATAAAATTACTATTTTTCATTAAAATTTATGAAGTTATTGCTTACACAAAATGTACTGTGTATTTGTTTAGTTCTGTTTAAAAAATCCTCAGCAATAACATTGTCATTTTGTAATTACCAAGATGCCTTTCTATGAATACAAAACATGAAGGCTTCATTATTCTTCAAATTTGCTTCTGAGCTGTGGTAAATATCATTAGCTGTCATTTCATACTCAGACCCTTCAGGAGAATTGCATGCGAGCAAATATAATCTTTGTTTAGGCAAAACATATGAGGGATCAATGTGCCCAGGAAAATACAAGTGGGTTTAGGTGTAGTTTTAAAGACTATCTTCAGATAATGAAAAACAAACATTGTAAAATCATTTTATCACCTTAAATTGTGATTTATTTATTTAATTAATAAATATTACCTATGAACCTGAGAAGCAAAACCCTAAAGGAATGAAAAAGAAATGGACTCTGAATAGCCAAAGTAAGACTCACATGTCATATTCATAAGTTATCTCTTTAAACATTGTCACAAGGTTAGTCATACCACTGCATAATAAAATAGATAATTTCAGGCTTTAGTTTAAATGTATATTTTTATTAGGTTTGGGGGAATTCCGTATAATAAACCTTAATGATAATCCTTCCCCCATCTGAATTTCATGCATTTATTTCATATGATATGTCCTATCTGGTCCAGCCTTTATACCCAGATGTCCCTTGGTGCAAGTTCATCCACTGGATTATAGTCACCTTATTTAGACTCACTCTCTTAAAGATCTACTCTCCCTCACACCACAGTAATCAGTTTCCAATAGTTCCTTGGCTAAGTTTGGTACCTGATGCCCATTTCCCATTTTTGTATTTGGTTTTTGTCTGATTGAGTCAGTATATATTTTTAACATGCTGTTGCCATTGTTGGAACTTCATATAAGCATGTTATCAGAGGCCTGAAATCCTTTGTTTTACTTATGTTCATGCACCAACCCTTGCTTTCATAGTCTTTTTGCCTCCTCTCTTCCATGATGGTCCTTGAACCACTGGTAGGTGAGGTTTAATATACTAGTCCTTTACAGGGACAAATACTCTGTAGTTTCTTAGTTTCTAAAACTTGGCCTGTTGTGTCATTCTGTGTCATCATTCTCTGTTTATTAAAAAGATTTTCTGGAGTTGTGGGATATATTAGCATTCTCTCTACCTCTTTTTCCTCTATGTTTCATAAGCCATACATGGGTGAGAGGATCCACTGTAGATATGTCACTTAGGGTTGGGCATCTCTAAGCTATATAGACTCTGTATGTGACCAGTATGTAATAACTTTTATGTGTTGTAAAAGAAGCTTCTTTAATCAGTGGTGTACTTGTCTGTAAGTATAATAGGGTTTTCTCTAGGATCTGTGACCCCACAAGCCATATACAGGGTCATATATTTATAGTGTCATCCATGAGTTCCATCAAATTGAGAAGGCTTTCAATCCAAATAGATAGCTCTTGATAAACCCTTGGTAAAAGTGCTGCTATTGCATCCATAGAGATAGTTTGGTCTCCCAGTCATTGTAATTATTAGGCTTTTACAGTTATGTTGGACCGTTGACTAATTCTTTCCCTTAGCAGTTTGCGTAGTATCTTCTAGAACTATGACAGCTAGTTTTCAGGAAGGAAGCTTCCAGGTCAGTTGCGGCTCCATTGCTGTCTTCAGCAATAGGCTCGTATCTGGGAAGTAATCAAAGGCTGTGGTAATAGCCTGTGTTATTTTGGGAGTGTCTTGCACTACCCTTACCAACAATTCAAGGGGAGGTTTCTCCTGTCTGCCACTGTGTTTGTTGCTATGTAGCTTATGTATATTCTAGACATTAATCACACCTACCATATCATCACTTATATTCTGATATGGTAGGTGTGATTAATGTCTAGAATATACAAAGAACTTAAAAACACAAAGAAACAAGAAAATAAATGACCCAATTAAAAATGAGCTAAGAACCTGGGCAGAGAGTTCTTAACTGAAGAAATAAAAATGTCTAAGAAAGCTTTAAAACATATTCAACAACTTTAGCAATTAGAGAAATAAATATCAAAATCACTTTAAGATCTGATCTTTTTTTTTTTTTTTGGTCTTTTCGAGACAGGGTCTCCCTGTAGTCCCAGCTGTCCTGGAACTCACTCTGTAGGCCAGCCTGGCCTTGAACTCACAAAGATCTGCCTGTCAACTCTTAAAAGAACTAAAAATGTATCTACCATATTGTAGGCTATACCACTGTTTGGCATATACCCCAAATCTTCATCCTACTGTAGAGATGCCTGTAAATTCATGTTTATTGCTGCTCTTATCACAATAGCTAAGAAATGGAAACAAGGTAAATGTTGCTCAACTGAGGAATGGATAATGAAAATGTAGTACATGTTTACACAATGGAGTTCTATTCAGCAGTTAGAAAAGATGAAAGTGGATGGAACTGGAGACTGTTATACTAAGTATCACATACTCAGAAAAGTAAGCATCGTATTTTTTCTGCTCATTTGTGGATCAGAGCGTCAGCCCCTTGTATGTTGGTATATATCTGGGTGTGACAAGACCCAGGAAAATGGAAAGAAAACAGGGAGGGAAAGGGAAAGAAAAAGTCCAAAGGAGGGCAGCAGGGAACACATGTTATGAGGGGGAAAGGGGGAAACTGGGAGGAAGGAGGGACATGCAGGAAACTATGGGGGTGAAGGAGAAAGGATCTAAGGAGAGGAGGATGGGGGAGGCAGGTGATATGCAGGGAAGGTGGGGATAATGGGGGTGGTTGGACAGGGAGAGATGAATGGTAAATGGGTGGAGCTGGAAGACAGAGGGAAATGTGTTGAGTTGAGAACCTCCTGAGAAATAGACATACCGTGTCTGAACAATAGTGCATGTGGATAATGGGGGGGGGTGTAATACGGCACAGTGCCAGAAAGGAGAGACCTCCATTTGAGTGGTTTGTCAAAGTAGTCTAAGAGACTCTCAAACTAACGGAAACTACTGCTGGAGACTTTGGTTATGGACAGGAACTGGAAGTAAGACCCTACTGCTGCATAATTTAGACATGGGACTTGGAGCAATAAAAAAAAGTGCTGGGAATAAGAGACCACTGAGTGTGTGTCTCTGGATAGGACTCCTTCCCTGAGCCCATGGGTGGGTAAACTTTACCCACCCATGGGCTCAGGGAATGTTGTGGAAGAGGGGGTGGAAAGATTACAAGAGCAGAGTTGGACCATGACCGTAGGGAAACAGAGGGTTTTGGACCACTGAAAGCTTGCTCATGTGGACTTGTGGCAATGGTGGCAAGAGAACAAGCCATGGCGACTCAATCAGACAGGAGCCTAGAGTGGAATGCGTGAAATGGGCAGCAGGCCAATCCTAGCCTGGGAACTGCTGGAAACGGACTACAGCTAGGTGAGGGAGAGTACACCTTTAAGACTTCTAGATAGGCTAAATAGATTCCAGCAGATGAACTTGCACTGAAGAACATCTAGGTTAAATGCTTGGCTGGATGAAAAGGAATGTGTATGGGAGAATACATGAGGCCTGGCAAGCGTAGAGGTGAGGGAGCACCATTGCATGAAATGCACCAAAGCTCAATTGAAAATATTTTTAAAAAACTAAAATGAGGGGCTGGAGAGATGGCTCAGCGGTTAAGAGCACCAAATGCTCTTGCAGGGGACCCAGGTTCAATTCCCAGCATCCACATGGCAGCTAAGAACCATCTTTAACTCCAGTTCCAGGGAAATTCGATGCCCTCTTCTGACCTCCACGGCATTGCATGACACAGGTGCACAAACCTACATGCAGACAGTACACTCATATACATAAAAAATAATAAATAAAAAAATAAAAATATATAATAAATCCATCATATGATCCAGCTATAGCACTCCTTGGAATAGTCCCCAAATACTTGTCATACTGTAGAGAAACCTGCACACCCATGTTTGTTGATGCTCTTTTCACAATAGCTAAGAAATAGAAACAACCTAAATGTCCTCAATAGACAAATGGAAAATGAAAATGTGGTACATTTATACATTGGAGTTCTACTTAGCTGTAATGCTTCATGCTGTAATCTTAAATGGGTTATCTTGGACTTCAAGATCATATTTCTGTGTTTAACATTAGAACAAATTGGCAGAGTTTCAACCTGACTAAAGAAGTTCTAGATCGGGGCTGGAGAGATAGCCTAGTGGTTAAGAGCACCGACTGCTCTTGCAGAGGACCCGGGTTCAATCCCCAGCACCCACATGGCGGCTGAGAACCGTCTGTAACTCCAATTCCAGGAGAACTCCAGTTCCAGGGGAATCTGAGACCCTCTTCTGACCTCCGCGGCATTGCACGACACGGGTGCACAAACCTGCATGCAGACAGTACATTCATACACATACAAAAATAAATAAAATTAAAAAAAAAAAAAAAGAAGTTCTAGATCAAGGAGACAGAGTATTCTGTGTGTTATGCTAGGAACGTTTCCCAAAGGTCTGTGCTCCTAGTCTGTTAAAGGATTTTTTGCTAAGAAATACTAAACTCAGGCAATGAGTTTGTCCTTTCCAATTACACCAAGAACTCTAGCCGTGAGGCTCTAGGCCCATTATCTGTATCACCTGCAGGTTGAAATATAAAGAAATGTGCCTTCTCCACACATCCACACTCTAACTATTCAGATTACCAGATATGTGAGATACAGCAGAAGCATTAGTGAATTTTTTATTCATAGACGGACGGAACCCGAATCCCTGAATCTCATGTGGAGTACCACCTAATATCTAGAAATTAAGTGGAAGTGCTGTGGCATAACACATGAATAAATAATATATTCTCTTGTGTTGGTATAGTACTTGGAATTCATATCTTAAAATCTTAAAACAGTGTAATGTTTAACTAAAATTGTATTTACAAAGCAGACTTTTTCAGGGTATAACAGAGTACTTCTTGTGACTATTTGCAATGACAAGGGTACCTGCATATCCCCATGGAAAAGTAGAGAAAACACAGTTTTAAATAGTGATTCTTTGGCTTTAAGTTAAAGGATAGATGTAGTTCATTTCTTTAAATAAATATGATGGCTCCTAAGCCAACCAATGTGAAGTGTGGCATAATTTTGACTATGAGGGTAGAATACCCGTAACTGTGGTCCAAACCCTGTGTAGGAACATGTTTTTTTTTTTTTCTTTTTTAAAATTTATTTTATTGTTTCCTATTATAAATAGCTTTTTAGTTATTGTGAGTTTCATACAATATATTTTGATCATATTTAGACTGCCTCCCTTCTCTGTACCTCTTTTAAACATCCTAACATTTTCATGTACTCTGTGGTATATCAGGCCTCTTGAGCCAAGTTTGTCTCAAACATCCTTTAGCGTGCATCTATTCACCAGGAGCCTGATAAACCTATCTAGTGTCACACCCTTAAAGAAAAATAACTCTTTCTCTCTCTCTCTCTCTCTCTCTCTCTCTCTCTCTCTTTCTCTTTCTCTCTCTCTTTCTCTCTCTCTTTCTCTTTCTCTCTCTCCCCCTCCCCCAGTGGTCATCAGTCATCAGTTGTCAATAGTTCTGTGTGGTTTGAGCTTGCATGGGTCTTGTATATGCTGCTACTGTTGCTGTAAGTTCATATGAATGACTTCCGAGCTGTGTAGAAAACTGTTGTCTTGTGGTTAACCTCTGGCTCTCACAATCTTTCTATCTCCTCTTCTGCAATGGCTTCTGAGTCTTGGTTTGCAGAGATTTAATATAGATAACCTATTCAAGGATAAGCTTTCTGCAGTTTCTCAT
The DNA here is from genome assembly GCA_009823505.1 of Rhizomys pruinosus. NCBI lineage: Eukaryota > Metazoa > Chordata > Mammalia > Rodentia > Spalacidae > Rhizomys > Rhizomys pruinosus. The sequence goes on along the minus strand of VZQC01008952.1, from coordinate 123,930 downwards.
TCTCTACACTTACTAGTTGTGGTTTTCTGTATTAATCACCATCTGTGGCATGAGGAAGCTTTGCTGGTGATAGTTGAAAGGTGCATTCATATTCTTCCTGCTCCCTGTTTCCTGAGCTTTGGCAGGTTAGATATGTCACTTATGGTAGGTCATTTCACAAACACTTATTCTCTGCATTTGACCAATTGTGGAACTTTAATAATCTCCATTTGTTGAAAAAAGAAGCTTCTGGGGCTGAAGAGATGGCCTAGCGGTTAAGAGCACTGACCGCTCTTGCAGATGACCCGGGTTCGATCCCCAGCACCCACATGGTGGCCGAGAACCGTCTGAAACTCTGATTCCAGGAGAACTCCAGTTTTATCTCTTTTATTTGCTCCAACAATTATCCTCAGAAGCAATCAACAGAATGATGATGACAAGGTACAAGTACATTCTCTTCATATTAACCTTCATTTTCATAAGTATTTTATGAAACCAAGCCCGAGTTTTCTAACGTAAAATGGTGTTTCCTTCTTATTTAAATATTTGAGATCCTGGTCCAATTCTAGCTGTGGGTTTTTGGATGTATTACTAAAGCTCTTAGGCTTTTGTAATCACCTGTGAAATTGGAAAATTTGATGTAATTGTCTCAGTTGTCTTCCAGCAACTCAAGCAAATGAGGATGTTTTTATGAGTGTTTGTTCATGTGAACAGCCCAGCTCCACCCTTCCTTTCATGCCACAGTCATAAATGCCATCTACCTGTTTAGAGTAGATCATTTCTGCTCTAGCTGGCCTCAGAAATGTGTGTGATCAATTCATACATTTTGCTCCTTTTCTCTCTTTAATTTTAAAAGGAGACACTTGCTTAAATTGCATAGTGTTTGTATGTAGACTTTCAACAAAGAATAAATTAAAGTTGAGCACAGTACAGTACACCACCTCACCCATATGGGGTCCTTAGGGCTTATTTCCCTATGTTCTTTGGAGGTATATTCTCTTTCTTTCCTGACTTATAGTCAAATGTTTCTTTTAATTTTATTTACTATTTTTATTTTATGTATATGAGCATATTGCCTGCATGTATGTGAGTGCACCTGTGTGCTACAATGCCATGGAGGTCAGAATAACTCTATGGATTTCCCTGGAAGAGGAGTTAAGGACAGTTTTTGACCAGCTTGTGGGTTCTGGGAATTGAACATGGGTCCTCTGCAAAAGCAGAGAGTGCTCTGAACCACTAAGCAATCTCTTCAGCCCCAATTCAAACAACTGTATAAAACTCAATATAGCAGATCAAACTTTCAGTCAAAAAATATTTAAAAAGATTAAATTATGTTAAGCCTCAAACAAAAAATTAAATTAAGCAGAGCACTCTGTTCTCCAGGCAACAAAACATTTAAAAAACATGCAATTGGTTTTTAGTTAGCAGTATTTAAGCTTGTTTATGAAGGTCTCTGCAGAAACACTTCGCATTAAAATGGCTTAAACCTCTACTGTTGTGTTCTTAAGAAAATAAAGTGCTTAGTACTTAACACTATGGAAATGAATGTACAATTGTTTTCCAAGAATGGAAAGTTTTGTGATACTGAGAGAAGCTCACATTTAATGGATAGCTCAGCTGAAACTGAAGTAGCAAATCAAGGTAAACCATTGTTGCAAGGTGAAGAAGGAACTTATGAGAGCTTCAGTGAACATCTCTGTGGTTTCTCAGCATAGGAAAAGTGATGTGAAGAAAAAGAAATAAACTCTTCTATTCTTTTGCAAACTAAACATGCTTCATTACTTCTTATCTATTCAGGGATACCACAGTAAGATGATATTTAACACTCTACCAGGAGTTAGGACTCTGATAAGATGCCCAAAAATTTGTTTTGGGAAGTGTCAAAGGCCAGTAAATTTGAGAAAACTTTTACAGACTATACATAATGTACATATAGGATTGTGCTTTGTTGAGTATATTATACTCATGGTAAGGCAAAGCACTTGGTGTATTGGTAATTTCAGAGTCTGCATTTGTGTTATGTTTTGATTATCATTTTTAATTTTAATATGCAACAGCAGTGAGAAAATCAGGAGCTGCCTTGCAATCTTGTCTCTAGAACATCCACTTTCTGGAATCTCCCCATAGTAATGAGGTCATTTTTCACATTGAGCATATTTGATGTTGTGTTAACTATTACTATTACATCATATTACTTAATATTTACATAAAGCAATTAGCACTACTTTTAAAATAGAAGAATGTGGGCTAGAGAGATGGCCTAGTGGTTAAGAGCACTGACTCTCTTACAGAGGACCCGGGTTCAATCCCCAGCACCCATATGGCAGCCAAAAACCGTCTGAAACTCCAATTCCAGGAGAACTCCAGTTCCAGGGGAATCCGACACCTTCTTTTGACCTCTGCGGCATTGCACGACATGGGTGCACAGACCTGCATGCAGACAGTACATTCATACACATACAGAAATAAATAAAATTAAATAATAAAAAATAAATAAAATAAAATAGAAGAATGTAAGAGATTCATTGATTTCAGTGGACTACCAAGTCAAAGAGAAAGGCAATGATCATCATTGTAAAAAGAACCTTAAATGGGACTGTAGATGAAGGGGGTATCTAATTACCTCCTATTTTCCTTCTGTGCTACCTATCAAGGGGGGCTACCGTCATATTTTTGGGTTAAACCTTCCCTCTTCCATGGTTGTTCTAGATCCTTTACTTCGCTGTGTTTTCTCTTACTTACTGCGTTGGTGTCCATTCATGCTTAATGTTTTGTTTTTAGAACAAGCATGAAAGGCAAATGGGGGCAGTTTTCTTAGCTTATTCCTTCTGCTGAGTTCCCACAGATTGTACTGGTACCTGAAGAATAAGATTTTAATGAGGATACTTTTGGGGGGCTTTTTGGGACAGGGTCTCCCTGTAGCCCCAGCTGGCCTGGAACTCACTATGTAGAGCAGGATGGCTTTGAACTCACAGAGATCCACCTGTCTCTGCTTCCTGAGTGCTGGGATTTAAGGCATATACACCACAACTGGCATAAATACACTTTTTAAGTGAAATAGAAATATAAATATATGTGTATATTCATTCTGATTTTCCAAATAAAAATAATTATTTGCTACTATCAGAAATCTGTTTTAATCATCAGAATTAGTAAAGCAGGAAGGATTATGAACAGGAACAGGAAATTTGGGTTGATGAAAATATGCTGTGGTTTCATGGATGTAGACTTACACTGTAACTCTTAAAATAGATGTTATTTATTGTATAGCAATACTACTCTTCAGCACCACTTCTGAAACTAAGCAGACAGTTTCATAGAGCAAAGGATGCAATGACTAAATTATTCAATTCATCTACTTTAGGAAAATATCATCCAATTGTTCTTATTTTATGTTTTTTTTTGGTTCATCAAAAAATAGTTCTTATACACTGGTACTTGAGACTCAGTTGATTAAAGTACAGAAGTTATATAATTATGATTTGAATCCAGGGTATTGGTGCTAAAGTCAATGACTATAACTAATAAGTGACAAAATACCTCACCTCTCAATTTTATTTTCTAAAAACAAGATGAAAATTTCAAGAAAATGCTCTAAATATTAGCTCCTGCCTATGCCCTGAATTGTTAAAATTTCATGTGCATTATTGCACTAATATATAAATATGTAAATCTAAAATCAAATAATGTTTTTTAGTAAAGTATCAGGAACTTTCAAATATATGTTTGCACTTATTCTTCACTCTTGTGTTTAAGAAATGAGTTCACAAATCATTGCCTTTCTTATTCATCATCATTTCATAATTATAATTGTGCAGAAGAGATCATCCCAAACTGAATAAATGTTAAATCCACTCATGTGTAATTTGAGACTACCATGGAAGCAATGGCAATGATTTCCATTATAAGCAGAATCCCACACATAGACAACCACAGTTAGCTGCATGCCTAAGCCAACAGAGTTTCCAACTTAAAGTTGCACTTATAAAGTTAACTCATGAAAGGACAATGGGAGACTTGGCTTGTCAAAAGTGTACTTAAAACTTTATTAAATAGGCCATAGAAGAAAATATCACATTTATTTCCTTCATAGTTATATGAACTCTTTGATTTTTTCTTAATTCTCTTCTATTTTTTTTCTCTTAATTACTTTTATAGAAATGGTTAAAACATGTAGTCAGTCTGGCATCTGTGACTTCATGATCCTTTGGACTCAGCGTCTGAATGCTGGAGTTAGGGGTTTACAGGTTTGTCACCTTGGGTCTTATCCTGTTCTCCTAATGTAATGCTGCTATGACTAATGAGAACCACCTCTACACATAAAAACATTCAGGAGAATGAAAATAAATAATAATAGCTTTATTTTGTGTTAAATGCTTAATTATTTCATATTCATTAACACAATAGTAGGAATTTGTCAACCTGTGTTTTCTATACAGATCCTCTAACTGAGCACTGTGGGTTGTTAACATCTAGTAGAGGATATTGTCAGAAAAATATTTATTTATTATCATGAACTATCATTGTAATATAATTAATATAATTAATACTTGAATGTTATTTGAATGACCAAGTTTCTTAGCAACAAACTTGTCGTTGTACCAATTTATTTCTACAGATGAAGCATGCAATTAAATCTTTTGGCATGATAGAATAGCAGAATAAAATAAAAAATAAACATTATAATGGATTATCTTACCTTTAAGATCGCTGAATAGTTAAGTAATTCCCAGTTAAAAAGTTAAAACTTGGGGCTGGAGAGATAGCCTAGCGGTTAAGAGCACCTATTTTTCTTGCAGAAGACCTGGATTCAATCCCCAGCACCCACATGGCGGCTGAGAACCATCTGTAACTCCAATTCCAGGAGAACTCCAGTTCCAGGGGAATCAGAGACCCTCTTCTGACCTCCGTGGCATTGCACGACATGGATGCACAAATCTACACGTAGACAGTACATTCATACACATTCAAAAATAAATAAAATTAAAAAAGATAAAACTTTGTGACAATGAAATTAATCCCTAATACCCATCTTCTAGTCTCCCCAAATTTGTCACATGCTGTCGCACACATTCATAAAGAAGACATGTGCATCTCAGGGATTAGTTTTTTGGCCTAGTTCAAAAATCTGTTTTTGATAAGCAAATATAACATGCATTCTCAGTTTCAATGAATGAGACACCACATTGACTCATTCTGTATCTTTTCTTTATTCACCTGAAAATATACCTTCTAAAGTATGTTTATACCTCTGTGTATTCTGAATCCCTTTACCAATCTTTGTTTGGATAAACTTGATAGATGATTGATAGATAGATAAATAGATAATAGATAAATAGGATATTGATATGATGGTTATTTTAAGACATTGTTATAAACTAAGGCATAATATGTTGCATTTAAAATAATATATAGATGTATACAGGAGCCACTTCTTGTAGAAAGGCCTGCAGAATACTCACTGATGGTAACTGGTGGGGCCATAGTTCCTATTTTCAACAATAGGCACCTCCCCTCACCTGAAATAAAGCCCTTCCTTAGTTCCAAGGTGATGCTTTTGGGAGGTGAGATACTTAGGTGGAGCCTAGTAAGAGGTGTTTCAGTTATTGAGGACATGCCTTTAAAATAGATTATGAGAATACAAATCTTAACTTTCTCTCTCATTTGATTTCTGGTCAAAGGTGACTTTTTTTGTTTGTAGTTGTTGCTATCATTATAGTTTTGATACAGGGCCTTAAATTAAATTAGCCTCAGATAGCCTGGAACTATGTATTCCAGGTCTCCGTTGAACGCCGGCAAGTATCTTCCAACCTCCTGAGTGAAGTGATTACAATAGTATCATGCCTGTCTTGAGACAAATGTTTATTTATTATTTTTTTTATTTTTTTGAGACTGGGTCTCCCTGTATCCCCAGCTGGCTTGGAATTCACTCTGTAGACCAAGCTGGCCTTGAACTCACAGAGATCCACCTGCCTCTGCCTCCCAAGTGCTAGGATTAAGGAATTGCACCACCATGCCTGGCTTAAAGATGGTTCTTAGCCACCTTGTGGATCCTGGGAATCAAACCCAGTCCGTGCTCTTAACCACTGAGCCATCTCTCCAGCCCAAGGCAAATGTTTTTCTAGTATGAAGTGTTCCCGCCATGATATGCAGCCTTCACACAGGATCAAACCAACAAAGACAACTGACAAGAGAATTTATCTTCCAAAACTGTGAGACAAAGTAGACCTTTTCTCTTTTAAATTGATTTTATTAGGTATTTCATTACAGTGATGGATGGCATACTAACACAAAACACTCATTGCAAGAAATATGATATTCCTGTTTATGACAAGGGAGAATAAGGCTTTCAAAAAGTTAATAGGTGGAATTTGGAAAGCTTTGAAGGCACAGGATAAGGAAAGTCAAAATTACTGTCAGGATAGCTTAACAGTGAATATTTGAGAAGCCATGAAGATCAGAAAGGACAATGGAAATATGGACAGTAAAAGTGAGAGAGAAAGTCTAGGAAGGAATGAGTGTACAGAGAACTAGAGAAAAGTCTTATTTTGATACAAAATCATAAAGAATGTTAGTGCATTTGGTTTGTGACATGGGGCTCTGTGGTACACCAAGCTTAAAGGTGACATGCTCCTTTATTTCACAGGGAAATATCAAGACAACAAAGCACTCAGATTCCAGCCTGGCACCTTTTGGGTAAATTTACTTTAGAATCTGGTATAAAGAGCAACAGAGCAGAAAATTCTGAAACATTTTTTGCTTGCCTAGGAATGGAGGATAAGTCAAAGGAGGACTTAGGCAGATCTAGTTGGTTGCTAGTGCCTATAGTAAACAAGCCAGATATTTTACATATGGACAATAGAAAAGATGAATCAAGGACATCTGAAATTGGCAAGACTTCAGTCAGCACAAACTCACAGAACTGGATTTGTTCTAAAGACTTTCCATGACAAATTGTTTTCTTTTTTAAAACATTTTTATTGAAATTTTGTGCATTTCATACATTGTTTCTCATTCTAATCTAGACTCATCTCCCCTTCCATGCCCCCCACCCCACCCAAGTTCATACACCTTGCCATTCCTGCCCTGTATATTTTTTCCGATTATTTTCAAAGTTTTTCAAAGCAGAGGATTATTGTTCTTGGGGGAACTTTACTGTTTCAGTCCATTCCCTATCTCAGTTCCTCTGCTGTTGTAGTTCCCTCCAATCCGTATTGCTTCAACATATACATATATGCATATATATATATATATATATGCATATATATATATATATGTCACACCTATACTAAACTTATATCATCTATTCAAAAACTGTCATGTCCATATCATTTTTTCTTTATAAATTTATATTACTCTAAAATATGCTACATATAATCCACCCATATACCAAGATTACAAAGTCTAAAATTCAGTGGTGGGTTAATTCTAGAGTTTGTTAAGGGATTTACATTATAAGAACACAGTTGCTTTCAGGGAAAGGGGTATCTTAACATTAATGTTCAGTTTGCCTTACAATTCTGTTCTGGGTGCTAGCATCCACAAATTCGCCATTTGCTTTTCTGAGGTCTGAGCTGGGACTTCTGGGGGCAGGTGACATGCCCCCCAGGGACAAGGCAGTTCTGCCTTGACTCACCAGAACCTCACTAACTCCGGGATTTTCTGGGACTGTGTTACTTCAAATAGCTTAATATCTTCTAGTTACACCCATTTACCTGCAAGGTTCCTGATGTCATCTTTCTTTACAGCTGCATAGAACTCCATTGTGTAGATGGGAAAAGCTCATAATAAATCCACACCGAACTCTGCTAACCCTACAGAAGATTCCTACAATCAGATCTCCAAGGAAAGAAGCCAGGTTGTTTTTTCTTTGTGTTTTTGGCATGTGGATTTGTCTGTTTGCTTCTTTGAATCCTGGCACCTCAACGTGGCTGCACAGACTATAATCACCAATGCTCCGCCTGTTAAGTCCTCTGCACCAGAGCTCCACCAGGATGATGGGGGTGGGGTGGGGGGTCCGCCTTGGGTTGGGTTGCTACTTTGGCCCACGCACTGGTAGGCCCCGCAAGGGTCAAGACAGTTAGGCCTTGACTCACCGGAGCCTCACTGACTCAGGGCAGGTGTCTGGATTCATTGAGTCTTTGTTATTGTTTTCTTTGTTTCTATTTCATTGATCTCTCCTCTGATTTTTGTTATTTCTTACTGTCTGTTGGGTTTAGGATTCATTTGTTGTTGTCTCTCAAGTGTTTCTAGCTGCAGTGTTAGATAGTTTATTTGTACTCTTTCTGTTTTTTTTTAATGTAGGCTCGAGGGATATAAATTTTGCTTTTAGGACTGTTTTAATGTATCCCAAAGGTTTTGTTGTGTTGTATTGTCATTTTCATTTAGTTATGGGAATGCTTTTATTTCTTTCTTTATTTCTTCCTTGACTCATTCAGGAGTGTGTTGTTTAGCCTCCATGTGTTCCTGCAGGTAGTAGGACATATCTTACAATGTTGATGTTGATATTGAACTTTATTACAGTGTGGTTTGATAGAATGCATGAAATTATTTCAATCCTTTTGATTTGTTGAGGGTTATTTGTTTCCCTGTATGTAGTTGATTTTGGGGAAGGTTCTTTGTGGTGATGAATAGATGAACTACATCGTCTCTATCCACTCATTGGTTGAGGGGCATTTAGGTTGGTTTCACCTCTTTCCTATTGTGAAGAGAGCTGCAATGAACATGGCTGTGCATGTATCTCTGCGGTAGGATGAGTCTTGTGTGTACATACCCAGGAGTGATATGGCTGGATCAGGTGGTAAGTTCATTTTGAGTATTTTCAGGTTCTCCATACTGCTTTCCACAGTGGTTGTGTGAGTTTACATTTCTACTCATCCAGAAGTGGATGAGTGTTCCCTTTTCCTCACAACTTCTCCAGCATTTTTCATCATTTGTTTTCTTGATCCTAGCAAGTCTTATCAGACTGAAATGATATCTTAAGGTGGTTTTAATTTGCATTTCCTTAATTATTAGCGATATTGAACATTTTTAAAGATGTTTCTCAGCCATCCTTATTTTCTCATTTGTGAAGTCTCTGCTCAACTCTTTACTCAATCTTTTGAATGAGTCATTTGATTTCTTTGTTTTTTGAGTAGTTTATATATTCTGGAAGTTAATGCTCTGTCAGATGTATGAGCAGTGAAGGTTTCCTCCCACTCTGTGGGTTTTCTCTTCACTTCTTTGTTTCTTTTGCTGTACAGAAGCTTTTGAGTTTAATGAGTTTCCACTTGTCAATTGTCGACCTCACTTCCTGTGCAGTTGCCGTCTGATTTAGGAAGATTTGTTCTATGCCTATGTCTTGAAGATTTCTGCTAAGTTTCTTTTATCATCTTCATAGTTTTACATTTCAGGTTGAGGTCTTTGATCCATTTGGAGTTGATTTTTGTACAGGGCAAAAGCTAGGGGTTTAGTTTTATTCTTCTACAAGTGGTGATCCTGATTTGCTAACACCATTTGCTGAAGCTGCTGTCTTTCCTCCATTGAGTCTTTTTGGCCCCCTTGTCAAACATGAGGTAGCTGAAATTGTATGTGCTCAAGTTTAGATCTTCAGTTTTGTTCCATTGGTCTACAGGTTTGTTTTTGTGCCAGTACCAGGCTGTTTTTCTGACTATAGCCCTGTAGTTTCCCGTGAGTCAAGGTGGACCTGCCTTGTCCCTGGGGGCACACCATCTGCCACCCCCAGAAGTCCCAGCTTGGCCTCCAGACACCCCCCTGGAGTCAGTGGGATGTTGAATTTTGTCGAAGGCTTTTTCTGCATCAGTTGAGATTATGGTGTGGTTTTTGTTAATCAGTCTACTTATCCATTCATGTGTTTTATGATATTTATTGTTTTACATATGTTGAAACATCTCTGCATCTCTGTTATTAATCCCACTTGGTCATGATGGATGATCTTTTCGGCATCAGTCTATATGCAGTTTGCAAGTATTTTGTTGAGAATTTTGGCATCTATGTTCATTAATGAGTTGGGTCTTTTTTTTTTTTTTTTGCTTGCCCGGTTTTGGTATTAGAGTGATGCTGGCTTCATAGAAGGAATTTGGGAGATTTCCCTGTTTGTATCCTTCTGAACATTTTGAGTAGTAATAATTGTAAGTCTTTAAATGTTTTATAGAATTCTACTGTGTAACCATCTGAGCCTGGGTTTTTTTTTAGTTGGAAGGTTTATTAGTACATCTTCAATTTCCTCAAATGCTATGGGTATGTTTAAACTGCTAATCTCTTCTTGGTTAAGCTTTGTTGATTTCCAGGATTTCAAATATTCATTCATTTCTCTTAGGTTCTCAAATTTAGTAGAGTATAGGTTTTTGAAGTATTCCCATTTGATTATCTGGATCTTTTTATTGTCTGTTGTGATATTCCTCTTTCATCACAAATTCTTTTGATTTGGATTGCTCTTTCTTTCTTTTGGTTAACTAGGCTAGAGGTCTGTCTATCTTGTTTACCCTTTCAAAGAAGCAACTTTTGGATTCATTGATTCTTTGTATTGTTTTCGTTGTTTCTATTTCATTGATTTCTCTTCTGATTTTTGTTATTTCTTACTGTCTGTTGGGTTTAGGATTCATTTGTTGTTGTCTCTAAATGTTTCTAGCTGCATTGTTAGATTGTTTATTTGTGCTCTTTCTTTTTTGTTGTTGTTGTTGTTTCTGTTTTTTTTTTTTTTTTTAATGTAGGCTCAGGGCTATAAATTCCCCTCTTAGTACTGCTTTTAATGTATCCCAAAGGTTTTGTTGTATTGCCATTTTCATTTAGTTATGGGAATGCTTTTATTTCTTTCTTTATTTCTTCCTTGATCCATTCACTATTCAGCAGTGTGTTGTTTAGCCTCCATGTGTTCCTGCAGGCAGTAGGACATATCCTACCATGTTGATGTTGATATTGAACTTTATTACACTGTGGTTTGATAGAATGCATGAAATTGTTTCAATCCTTTTATATTTGTTGAGGGTTATTCTGTTTCCCAGCATGTGGTTGATTTTGGAGAAGGTTCTGTGTGATGCTGAATAGAAAGTATATTCTCTGGTGTTTGGGTGGAATATTTGGTAGCTGTCTGTGAGGTCCATTTGGTGTATTGTATTGTTCAGTTCAGATGTCTCTGTTTATTCTTTTTCCAGTTGACCTTTCCAAAGGGTTCAGTGAGGTATTGAAGTTCCCCCCTATTAGTGTGTTAGGCTTAATCTGTACCATAAGGTCTTGCAGGATTGTGTTTATAAAGTTGGGTGCACCAGAATTTGGTGCATATATATTTATGACTTTGAGGTTATGTCATTAATTGTTCCATTGATAAGGATGTAATGACCCTGTCATTACAAATGACTCTTTGATTAGTTTTACTGTGAGGTCTATTTTGTCTGATATTAAGATAGCAACTCCTGGGGCTGGAGAGATGGACTGGAGAGATGGCCTAGTAGTTAAGAGGGCAGACTGCTCTTGCAGAGGACCAGGGGTTGATTCCCATCACCCAACTGGTGGCTGAGAACCGACTTTAACTCCAGTTCCAGGGGAATCTGACACCCTCTTCTGACCTCCATGGCATTGCAGGACATGGGTGCACAAAATTACATGCAGACAGTACATTCATATGCATACAAAATAAATAAAATAAAAAATAAGAAGATAGCAACTCCTTCTTGCTTTTCCATTATCTCCCTCTAATTCCTTTCTGAGTTTGTCACTCTCTCCCTCTCATTCCTTCCCGATTTGTCATTCTTTCCCTCTAGTTCCTTCCTGAATTTGTCATTCTCTCCCTTTAGTTCTTTGATTTGTTTTTTATATTCCTTGATTTCTTTGAGTATGCCTAAGATTGTTATTCTAATATCTGTGCCTTGGGTTGTTTTTAGGGAAATCTCACTGTAGGAATCTTTTTTTGGACTGGTAGAGTTTGGTGTGGATTTATTCTGTTTTCTTCATTTTGTTTTTTCGTTGTGTTTTTTACATGTGGGTTTGTTTTATTCTTTGTGTTCTATTGCAAATATCAACTTTTTCTTCCTTGCTTTGGAGGCTTGCTTTGCTTTTTTTTTTCAGGTGGTTTCTTTGTCTTGTACTTGTTTATGGACCCTGACTGGTGTAGGTTTCAGATTTTCAGTTTTGGTTATATGTTGGAAGGTCTAAGTAATTCTTCCCTTTCTTTTCTAAAGGTTTTCCAGGGATTGGATAGATGAAAACCAGGTTGGTTCACCACTCAGCATTACTTTCACTCTGTTTCCCTCTGGGCAGTTCTCTAGGTTGGCTGTGAAACCTAGTGTGCTGGGACTGGAGTTGTGAAAGCTCCTGTCTCTTATTCCTTGCACCTTGGACTCACTACCTCAGCACAAGTGGTGGGAGGTGAAGGGGTTGGGTTTGCTCCCTTCGCCCTTATCTGGTCCCCTCTGCATCCTGCAGCTGCTGTGCGGGCTGGGAAATCCCAGCCCTGCAGATCATGCAAGAGAGGCTTGGTTTCACTTGGGCATTTGAACCCAAACCTCCTGGTCTGGCTTGCAGAAGAGCAGCCCTGCTGCAGCTAACCTCTCCATGCGCCGCAAATTATTTTCTTATAAAATATCCATTGCACTCATGGTCACCTTAGAAATCATTTCTCACGGATTTGCTCTCAGTGTCCCCCAGAATGAAACTAGGATTTCACTCAAGTTTGACATGATATTAGAAGGTCAAGATGAGATTAGGCTGGAGGGCAGCAGATCTTAGTGCTGTTTATGTGATGATGGCTTTGTTCATAAGCAGAATACAAGATCTCACAGGAAGGTGTGGAGTGTAGGGCACAAGCAGTGTTGCATAATTGAGCCTCCACCAGCTGTCCTGACAGGGTAATGGGGCCCTGGTGTGAAGTTTAAGCAGCAGAGAAGACCCAGATGTTAGAGATGTCAGGAACATTTAACTACTGGACAGGACACCTATAGGCAGCATGCCAATCCGGTTCAAGATGATAGCCATATGAACTGTAGTCTTGCTTTAGTGGGAACTTCCCAAAGCCCTGGGAGTTGGCATCCAGCAGCTGTGTCCTGGATACTTGACATAGAGCTTCAGAATCCGCAATTGCCTTGATGAGTTTCAGTCTCAATTTATATACATACCCCTTACTATTTTCATATTAATGTACTCTGGAATAGGAGTGTTTACCCCGTGCTCTTTCTAGCATTGTATCTTAAGAGTATGTGATATTAGTTTTTACTTTTACAGTAGTTTCTAGTTGAGTTTACTCTGAGCCTAAGAGGAAACTTTGGACTTGGACATTTGAATAATCTTGGAAAAAAAATCTAAGAATTTAGAGACTGTTGGTGATAAATGGAATGCATTTTAGCAGTAGGACATGGGCATAAAACTTCAGAGGCCAGTGACAGAATGTTATAATTTTGGATCTTTTCTGTCCAGCGAAAGTAGAACACTCACAAATAGGAACCAACCTTTCTCTATCAATATAAGACAAACAGTATCCAAGTGAGCAGTACTAAGGAATAACGACAATTACAGAGGTAAGCTGTCTTTTCTATTATTTAGAATCATAGGACTGCGGTTCAGATCACATGGGTTCAGTTTCGCAGATGTATTTCCTATATTTGTGCCTTAGATGTAACACTATTTCATAATCTTAGCTTTTCTGTAAATAAGTTAAATTTTCCTACTTCATAGGACTTTTGAGAAAAGTGAATGATTTTTCTAAAAGCAAAATCCATAGAAGCCAAAACGAAATTCAGCTCTTCTATAGTCAGTGTGTATTAGAGGGTCTAGGAATCAACAAGAGTGTTGCCAATACACATGAATTGCTTCCTCCTAGCACTACACTATTTCTTTGTAGGATTCTTTTGGCTGTAGCTGGACTGCTCTCAAGTAGTTTAGGAGCCACTGGAGGCCCATTTTATTAGCCCTTTATTATTTCTGGCTCAACGAAGTTAGAACCTGTAGCAAAACTCCAGAAGATTCTTCTAACAGTGAAGATGACATCTAGGACTAGGGACATGGGGAAGAAGAAGCAGGATGGGGTGGTTATAACCAGTTTCTGGGGTGCTCCCAGATCAGGGCCTGTGGATCTATTTCCAAACAGAACACATACTGCTTCTTCTGACTTACCACTGTGCTAATTTGTTTTTCTCCCTTTTATCTCCTATTCTGCCAATAAAATCCTGTTCAGATACACATAGCCAGAATTGGTTTCTTTACTGTTTAAAGGTCTCTGACATATAAGATGATTATTGTTAAACATTAAGCCTTTGGAAGATTAGATAATATTCCCTAAATTCATTCAGCTATAGTGTTTTATGCACTAATAACCAATGTAACATTTAAATTGGTGAATCTTACTTTGACATTTAAAGAGGCTGCCATAAAATAAATCATGTCTTGTTTAGACACCTCTATGGGAAGTTACTTTTAGCTCAGAGTCTAATTCCACTGCAGACTTTACTGATTCTGTTTTTAGTTCAAACGTTTATATGATCATATAGGATATCACCATGATAAAAGTAGTTTTTCTATAAGATTTCTTGTCAATGCAGCTGATCAGAAATGTATTGAAAATCCTCAAGGAAACTTCTGTTTATTTGTGATTTCTTTGTTACAGCTTGATGATATTCAGCATTTGCCTGAAGTTTATCTTTTTGAGTAGTTTAACGTATTTTTTTCCTACACCTTTCTCTGTCCTTTTCAGAAGCTCATCCATGGTAGTGCAGTTACTGGCTTTCTATGTACTATGAAGTAAGAGCCTCATTAATTTGCTAAGGAACGAATATTGATCTTTATTTCCTGAAAGTAGGTGATGCTTCAGAAGTTATTATCTTTTATATCTGGGGGGTGAGTGAGGGTAGAGATGAGGAGGAGGTCTGAATCTTATTAAAATTCATTGTATGAAATTTGTGAATCAATAAAATTTCTAATAAAATAAAATAAAATAATTACTGTCTCAAAAAAAGTACTGTCTCATTTCCAAAATGAGCTCAAATGACTGAGTTCCTTTGCTATGGAAATAGAAGAAAAGAAACAGAAAAAAGATATCAAATTGAATTAATAACACCTGGTTTTAAATGACTAGCCCAATTCAAGGCCAAGTGCCCCGACCTCCTTTGACCTAATTTTCTATTTCCCTCCAGATATGGCCCGTCCCTAGCCAAGCTGAGCCAGAGCCCCAGGAAGAGGGCAAGGCTCCCAAATAAATAGCAGTTAACAGTGATATATATCTCCTTCCCCAACAATCCCAGCATGCCTCAGGCCATGGGATTTTGATTCTATATTACCTGCCAATTATGTAAATATTTTGGAAAGCTTGTTAAATATTGTGAGCAAATATCTATTCTTCTTTCTTATTCTCTTTTGTTTTCTCATGAAACAGTGCCTGTTTTCTCCTGTGAACAGAAAAATTATACAGATAATTATGGCTCTGTTGACTTCTTTGAAAAGTGCCTTTATCTCAGTGGATTAATCCTTAACTATTGTCAGGTATGTTAACTGACTAGCTGAGAGACTAAAAAGCAAGACACTAGAAAATAAGGAAGGTCGGTGACCAGCATGCAGACGTTTATTTATTTCTGTTACATGTGTATTCGAGGGTTCTATCTGACAGCTTTAAGTCTCCTCTTCTCCCATTGTTTCACATGGGAGCAAAGTAGGCAACGTTGACAATAGAGTTTGCAGTTATTCAGTCGACATGTTTAATTCTTCACAGAAGTAAATTATTATTAATTTAGAGACAGAGTCATCTAGGTTTGAAAAGCTATCCAGGTGGATTTGCTGTCTCCATTGGAAGAACTGGTTAGTAAAGAGGCCAATTTCACACTCTGGTATTGAAAACAGGAATGTGTGTTGTGAATTCCCATAGACAGGAAGTCAGATGGCAACTCTGAAAGTTAATAACTAGCAGAATTCCTCTGAGCCTCCAGGTTATCATACGTAAAGTGGATAATAAAGTCCTTAGAGGACAGTTGTAGAGGATTAAGTGAGGCATGTGCAAAGAATCAAAAATTATATTATGCTCAGAGATATTCTAGCAGATATTTTTCCCACACAGGCTCACTCTCTAATTTAAAAATAAGTAGAAATTTATTGTAGACATAGTAATCATATTAAAAATAGATCTCCTAGATCTCCAGGGGTGACAAGATGGCTTGGCAGTTTGAGAGCACTGGCTGCTCTTGCAGCCTGCAGCGGACCCAAGTTTGATTCCAAGCACCAACAGGGTATCTAACAAATGTCCATAATTTCAGTTCAAGGGGAATCTGAGACCATCTTCTGACTCGTTAGGGATTGAATGACAGGGGTGCACCTAGATACATTCAGGCAATACACTCATACACATAAAATAAAAATAATAAAATATTGGGGCTGGAGAGATGGCTCAGTTTAAGAACACTAACTGCTCTTGCAGAGGACTTGATTTTGATTCCCAGCACCCACATGGCAGCTAAGAACCATCTTTAAGCTGGGTGTGATAGCCCAGGTCTTTGATCCTAGCACTCAGGAGGCAGAGGCAGGTGGATCTCTGTGAGTTCAAGGCCAGCCTGGTCTACATAGTGAGATCCAGGCCAGCTGGGGCTATAGGGAGACCCTGTCTCAAAAAAAAGAGGGGGGGGGGGCAAAAAATAAATAAAATATTTTAAAATTAAAATAGGTCCTCTAGCATTACTAAACTTTTAAAGTCCTTTACTAAGGAACTACTTTCCACATTCAAAATTTATATGGGTGCTCCATTGTGGCATCTTTTGGAAATAAAATACAATGTTAGTCTTCTGAAGTAAAAGAAACAAGCAGGGTATAGTCAAGTCAAGGTTAGAAGACGAGGGACCTAAAATCCAAGTACATTACTAACTTTGTCTTTGGAGAAAATGATAATGTTTTTACTTTTGTGGACACTCAGCTACAAAGAATTACTTTTTTTTCTTTCTTCTTTTTTATTATTTGAGCCTACATAATGGGTCATCTCATGGGGAAGAGAACATCGGAATATGTTAGACTTTCTTGCTATAGCAAGCTCAAATTGTGTAGAATGACTTTCTTTGAAAGTAAATCTCGGGGCTGGAGAGATGGCCTAGCGGTTAAGAGCGCCGACCGCTCTTGCAGAGGACCCGGGTTCGATCCCCAGCACCCACATGGCGGCCGAGAACCGTCTGAAACTCCAATTCCAGGAGAACTCCAGTTCCAGGGGAATCCGAGACCCTCTTCTGACCTCCGCGGCATTGCACGACATGGGTGCACACACCTGCACGCAGACAGTTACATTCAGACAGAGACCGAAATAAAAATAAAAAAAAAAAAGAAAAAAAAAAAAAGAAAGTAAATCTCACTTCAGTTGTAAAGAAGACATAGTCCGCAAACTCCTATTTGTTTTTATGCCAAAGTTGGATCTGGAAATTATGATTTGAGTTATGCAGTAGAAGAGATTTCTCATATTTTCACAGGTTTTTTGTAACCCAAAGACCCAAATAAAGTGAAAATGAAACCTCAGGCTACAAAGGAATTATAGAGGTAAGTCTCAAACCCATAATAGACAGATGTAGGAGAAATATGGGATAGTGGTCATGGGCCAGACAGAATCTGAGGAATGAGTTCTAACAAAATAAAAGATGTGATACGTTTAGAGATACCTGTGCTTGCTTTGAAAATCAAAAAGGAGAAATCTATCAGCTCGGGTTCATTAGGATGAAGTAAGAAGGTATTCATCTGCGGGTTAACTCCCCCATTCGTTTGCATTGCAACAAAAGGTTTCTAACTAGTAGTGTTAAGAGTGTGCTGAAGAAGGAACTGTATTTAAAGCCATTTCTTTTCCTCTTAGGTACTACCTTATAATATTAACAGATAAAAGGAAATATATATTATATAGATATATATATATATATATATATATATTATCATATATGACAGCTTTTAGACCCAGTCCTTGTATACAACATGATACCAATGAGTAAGACTTACCATTTCACTAATGAACTAATTTTATAGCTATCACTTTGTTATCTTATGTATTTAATGTTTCTATTGTAATTAGAATGAAATATTTTTTCATCACACTGAGAATACGTCTGAGTTGATCCATGAGTTACTGAGCTCCTTAGGTGATGATTACAGATCCCTGTTGAATCATGACTATCCATGCAGTGCTCGTTCCTCTTCACATGTAATCCACCCACCTCTATCTCTTCTTTCCCTGTCGAATTTGTCAAGTTTTCTACTGCCTCCCACTTAAAGTTGTAATCACTTTCCTTGTATCTGCTATACCCACATATTTATATCTACTGTTAATGCTGCCCTCTGGGTGCCTCTTCATGTCTATCTTCTCTCCCAGCAGCCTCTTTCCTTTCTTTAAAGACATAGAATATAATGTAACATATTACATCACTATTTCCCCTACAACACAACCAGAATGCAGGTGCAAAGTGCTGCTAAATTAATGCCAAAGTACAATAACATATGCCACATTCTGCTATATTGTAATTCAAGTTAAGATTTAAATTCAGTGCATTTTTTTTTATTTTTAGTATCTAAAATATTTAAATGAGTAAGGGAATACACAGAATTTAATGAGAAAATAAGTCTAGTTAATTTTAAATGATATTTATTCCACAATTTTCTAAGGATACCCTTTAAAAAGTCTTTTTAAAAAAGAATCTTCAGCCAGTTATCTTTCTTAACAGAATTTTGACGAAGCTATCAATTTCAGGTATGGTTCCATAATTTGCATGAGACTTTCTTTTGATACAGAAAACTAAACAAAATATATTAATACAGGAGCTCTGACATCAGCAATGGATTTTTCTACCAAGGAGATGTTGGCCAGGGGATCCAAGCCCCCACAAAAGGTAAAGGCTCCTTGCCTCTAAACTGGGATACCTGCAAGAAGAGAGGCGATAAGGCCCTGCCATCGAAGACCTGACGTTAACATGGGAAAGATGTACTGAGACCACACATGCAAAGTGTACAGATGGTCTCTGGAATACCAGAGAGTGTTACCAAAGGCCACTCAAACCAGTAAAGCAAATATGTCTCTTGAGTCAAGCAAGACTCCTCCATCAGCACCAGCTACACCTCACCTGCCTGGAAATATTGTGCAGCAGAGGCAGACATATGCCTGTGTATCCCAAATCTAATTGGCTATTGGCTCTCTCCTTGGAGGAATAACCCCAGGCTGATGCCACAAGCTTACACCCTCCAATGGTCAGGAGATGTTATAAGCCACAGTAAGACCCTGTCATATTCAACGAAAAAAAAATGTAATTCATGGATTAACATACCATCCAAACATCTGTGTCTATACCAAAGTAACCTACCATAACAATTAGTACTTTTAAAATACCTATATATCTAATTGCTTGTGCTTCATTAGTAGGATCGAAAGGTTATTCCTGGACAAACTGTCAGCCCATGAAAGGAAACAGCCAGAATTGACCAGAGTCCAAGACAACAGCTCCAGAGAAAGTAGACTGTTTTGCTTCTCATCCACCTGTGCCCCTTTTCTAAGCCTAGGGAACAATCTGTGGAAGAGGGGGCATGGTAGAATGTAAGGGCTGCGATTGGGGTGAATGATGAAACTACAGCAATATAACTTGGACACTCATTTGATCAACTTGATTGAACATACAAGCCCCCCCTGCTGGATGGTGGGATCAAGGGGCTGTGTGGGTTTGGGCACAACTGCTTGCAAATTGGTTTTACATGAAGGATGCTTGTACTCATAAATTATCACTTATTGCTAAAAAATGAAAAAAAAAACTGAGAGAAAGATGCAGGACAGTTATTGCAGAATGCATTATCTGGGATAGGGTGGAGTGGGGTGGGGGGAAGGGAAGGGGAAATATGCCTCAACTGAATTGGAAAATGATGTATGAAATACACAAAGCATCAATAAAAAAATAAAAAATAAAAAAAGAAAACTTACAGAATAATTAGGTCTATTTGGGGGAGACTTCAATACCCAAGCCATGTTTATTGCCAAAGAACTGTTGCAAAATAGCAAATATACATGCCATCACATCATCTGTGTGTGTTTGTGTGTGTATGTGTGTGTGTGTGTGTGTGTGTACAGAGACAAAGACAATGTGATCAAGAGGCAGAGATAGACAGAGATACAGAGAGAGGAGTTCTCTTTTACATGCATGTGAGTTTATTGCCTACATGTATGTAAGTGTACTTTTTCCAGGCAATGCAAATATTGGTCAGAATAGGTTGTTGAATGCCCTAGAACTGGAATGACAGACTCAAATGTCATTAGCCACCATGTGGGTGCTGGGAACTGAATCTGAGTCCTCTGTAAGAGCAGTCAATGCTCTTAACTGCTAAGCCATCTCCAAGTCCCAGAGGCAGGAGTTTTCTTTAACTAAGTATATTCAGTTTAACTATCAGTAGCATTTATTTAGTCTATGCTTTATAACTGACATTCTGTTTAACACCATTAAGAGATACAGAAAAATTTATAATACAATCTGTGCAATGCAAACTTTCAGTAAAATATTAGTAGTAGGTTTATTAAATTTGATCTGAAATTGGGAGAATGAGGGCTGGTGGGGTATGATCTGGAAGGAGTAAGGCAGAGAGTAAGGTTGGAGTATATGATCAAAATATGTTACATAAATCTTGGAAATTCTCAAAATAAAAAAAATTCTGTTACAAATAGCGGTATAATAGTAACAACAATACCAACAGAAACCATAAAGGCCCTTGAAAATTAAAACAAAAACAACTAAATACAATATTTAAATCATAATCTAAGGCCATATCCCATATGACAGAAGACTGTTTCACTACAATATGATTAATTGTGCAAAGATCACTGGTAATGAATAATTCTAAAGCTTACTCTAATTCAATTATTTCAAATATAAACTAAAGCTTTGTCAGGGCCTCCAGTTAAAATATCATATAACTGGAATGAACCTTTGTTCGTTCTGTAATTACGAGTCCATTGAACTACAACATTACTTTTCTGAATGTTTATCTTATAATTAAAGCACCTTAGACTCCTTGGAGAGATGTAAGATTGCAGTAAAGATGACCCTAGGGCATCCTGTGGTACCATACCAGGAAACAAGGAATTGTTCTAGAAAGAATTGTTACTTATCTAGAAGACAAAGGAAAACTTTCACTTCCAGATAATTTGAAACACAAGGAACTGGATTCAACTTCCTATTAAAGACAATAACACGTCCAGTAATATGTATGAAATAATAGTATACAAATTTTGCCTATTAGGACAGTGCACAATATCCCTGAGAGGGAAAAAGCAAGTGAGTACTGTGATTTTCCCCAGTTTATTACTTTGAATGATTTCCCAACAATGGAAGTTCAGAGGATACCTTGAGTTAAGAATATATAACACAGTCAAGGCACCAAGGTACCCGCAGTTTCAAAGACAGAGTAATGCTTATTGGCCTGCCTAAGGGATGCAGAACCCACCAATTATTCATGCAATTTACAAGTGTTTTGCAGTTCTGTCTTTCTGTGCACAAAATTTCACACTCAGCCATGATGTGTGTCCATCCTCAAGCACAAGACCTTACTGTCCAGAACGCTTAGGGTTAGTTGAGAGCTTTTGAAGGTACATTGACCTAGTCACATTCCCCTGACTAGACTGCCAAGTTCTTGACTTTCTGTCAGGATTTCCCTTTTCTATGACTCTTACTTAATGTACCTAAGAACAGGAAATTAGAGTCATAGAGGATTGGCTTCAGTCTAAGTGCATAGAAGGCCTTCTTCCTACCTGAGGTTCACCATTTGATTTTTGAGTAAATGCCACACATTGTGTTGTTTGATTAAGTTTCCACGCTGTTTTTTGATAATTTTCTCATGTTTAAATGTTGTTTGGGGGAAGTTGTGTCTTTTTTATCTTTTTTTCAGTTGTTTGCTCTAGCATTCCAGGAAACTAATTTACTTCTCAGTCATTAGCAGATTTCTCTGGCTGAGAGTCACAAGGAATCTTCATGGCTGCTATGGTCAGTCAGCAGTGGTAATAAGATAATGATGGGGAAATCAGAGAAGCCCTTCCCTAGAATGCCAAACCATCCACTTCTTTTAAAAAGCTCTTATAATATTATATATATATATATATATATTGGTCTCTTATTGACTCTAAACAATGTGTGTGGCCATATGCCATTCAATTTTATCTCTGGATCTCAATTTTCTTATGCATAAAGCAAAGGTATTTGCCTAGATTTTTTTAAAAAAAGTCTTTTTTTCATCATAGAAATTCTATGTTCCCATGAGAAAACAGGTAGGATGCCAGTTTTTAATAACAAATATCTGGCAGGCCTACAACAGTATGATTTGTGTCAGGATTTTTCCCAGTCAAGAAAGGCAGACTAGTAGGTAAATTCCTACTGCTGTTTCCAAATATTAATCTTGTAATCAGTGTTTAATTTGAGATGTATGCTGGGTGTATATAACTAATATTAGAAGGTCAATCACAGAAAAGATTTCACTTGCCAAAAACATTTTCATTGAAGACAGGAAAAAGGAGAGTGGAAAAGTCCCAAGAGCATGTGCTAGATCGGATGGTACTGGACTGTAAGGGACAGGCTCAGGGATCTTTTGGATGTTGGATTTTAGGAATCATAGGCTGTACATTCATAAGGCTGTAACATCATTATGACTTGACTACCATGATAGTTTCCCTTCGAAATTTTATTTAAATTATATTTCTAGTTAAAGTTACTAAATAAAATGTCATATGATGGTTAAAAGTTCAAACTATTCAAATTGACTGACTTATTATAAATTAAAGTTATCAGTTATTCATTTGAAAAGGCTGCAAAAGATTATTATATATAAAATACAAGTTTATTCCCAATAAGCTTACATCCTCACTTGATAATCAGTTTGCCCTGTCTTTGGTCCCTGGGTTTTTAAATCAATGTAATTCATAAAAACATGATTATTGTCCTATTTATTTAACCCTGAAATAGTTGTTGACACAAAAGCATAACTTTTACCTCAAAGGGAATAAGTTTATTCTGGGACCAAATATGAATGACCATGGCCTGGTAACAGAGATTCAAGATATCCCACAATGCTCCAAAGTGGTATCAGTTTCATAAAGAGTTTATGGTAACAAAAAATTATAAATGAAGATACTTTTCAAATATATTGTTGGAAACATTAAGTAGGTGATTACAGCAAAAAAGAAATCTCCAGCTGTAGGCCTCGGATGCTGTCTAATGGCATTTAGGCTTTTGGTTGGTGGAAGTTGGTAATTTGTAAAATTAATACATTCCAAAATTTGTATCTGTTAGTAAAATTATGTTAAGTCAGAGACAAAGGTAGGCATGAAGTGGCTAGTTATGGGCCAAAAATGTCTCAAGATAAATGGCAGTTAGGCTCTGGAGCTGCAGCATTCCAAACTCCCCACAATCACTGAAGTTCTAATGAGTAGATAAGCCATTGTAGAATGTTCAGTTTTATCATGTTATTTTTTTTTCTGGGAACTTTAATTCACAGTTCCTGCTGTTGGCAAAGCATCACAGTTTGTGTACCAGGGCGTCATATACGTATTCCTGCATTGCTAGGAAAGTCTCCTGTGGATTTGATGATAGATCAGGCCTAGTAGCAGGCAGGAAGAGCAGTCTTCTGGAGAAAGGAATTGCTGGTAAGGCCGTTAAGGAACTCCTGGATCATATCTAAACCACTAACTGTCATAATCTGGGTCCAACGTTTTCTTTTGTCCTCTATATGTGACATCACATTTGTATGTGAAATATAATAGGAATATTATACTTAAAATAATCAAGAACATTGCTTGTTCTAACAGAGTAGATGTAACAGATTAAGGAAACAAAACAAATACAATAACAATAATCACCAATGATCTCTGTGTTTCCCCTTTATTTACAGTTATTTGGACTCTACAACAATTTTATTTATATTTGGAGTACTTAAACAATTTTACCTTCTTCTGATTTTTTGGTTTTTCTTTTCACCAGTTAGAATTTATATCTATAACCTCATGGAGAATGCTGAGTTCCACCCCTAGCAGTTTTTATCTGTAGCTCATGACTTTATTAGTTTTGTTATATTGGTATACCAGATTTTATTTGGAAAAGTAAATGAAAAGAATATTATAAAATAAATTATAGAGACTGGAGAGATGGATCAGTGGTTAAGAACACTGACTGTATTTGCAAAGGACCTCAGTTTGATTCCCAGAACCCACATGAAGGGTAACAACTGTCTGGAACTCTTGTTCCAGGGGATCTGATGTTGTCTGCTAACCTCTACTTACATGTAAGCAATACACTCACACACATAAAATAAAAATAATAAATTAGTGGTTGAGAGCACTGGCTGTTCTGGCAGATGGGCCAGATTCAATTCCCAGCACCCACATGGTGGCGAACAACCATCAGTAACTCCAATTCCAGAGGAGCCAATGTCCTCTTCTCACCTTCATGGACATTGCAGGACATGAGTGCACTTACTGACATGCAGGCAATATATTAATACACATAACAATAATAGATAAAACATTAAAATATAATAAATATAAAAGAAATTATATAATACAGTATTCTCTAAACTTTCCTTTAACAAGAATGTTTTCATTTACATATCAAATATTAATAACATTCACAGAAACAAGAGACCAAGTATGTTAGAAATCAGGGTTTTATAGGCATTGTAGGCATAACCAAATAAATATTTTTTTTTTAATTTTAATGATTAGAAATGGAAATTGGAAGATGGAAAGATGGCTCAATGGTTAAGAACACTTGCTTTTCCTCTAGAGGACCCAGGGTCAATTCTCAGCACTCACATGGTGGCTAACAACCATCAGCAACTCCAATTCCAGAGGAGCCAATGTCTTCTTCTCACCTCCATGGGTATTGAATAACGTGGGTACATCTACCTACATGCAGACAATACTCTCATTTACATAAAAAGAAATATTTTTAAAAGAAATGGAAATGGGACTCTAGGAGGCATTGTAGTATATTGTCTGTTTCCTTTTATGAATAAAATATAGATATTGCTTAATTTTTAAAAATTCTAGCTAATTTTACTATATGAGATACCTTACATGCTAAGTAAATCAAAGAACAGCAGTGCTTAAAGTATAAATATCATAAATACTATTGCTATTAGAGATCAATGTCTTTTGTAAAATTAGGATAAGAAGAGTTAACCCAAATGTTTTGGTATCACTATCTAGAGAAAATAGGATTCTAGTTAAGTATTGGAGTATATTATAGGGCCTCTTAATCTCATTGGTTGGATTCAGTTAAAAAAAAAAAATATATATATATTATATATATTATATACTATATATTATATATTCCCCTAAGAGGAAAACCAAATGTTTCTTAACCACTGAGCCTCTTTCCGAAGCTTCCAATTTCCATTTCTAATCACTAAAATAAAGAATATTTATATGTGGTTATGCCAAATATGACAAAACCTAAATTTAAAACCCATGATTTTCTAAATACCTGGTCTCTCGCTTGCTTTCTCGGGGGTGTGAATGTTATTAATATTGTGATTTGTAATGAACATTCTTGTTAAAGGAAAGTTTGAAATGACTGAACTCTTTTCTAATTTTTTTTTTTTTTTTGGTCTTTTTGAAGACAGGGTCTCCCTACAGTGACTCAGCTGTCCTGGCATCTTCTGTAGACCAGGCTGGCCTTGAACTCACAAAGATCCGCCTGCCTCTGCCTCCAAGTGCTGGGTAAAGGCGTGTGCCACACGCCCAGGCTGCTTAATTTCTTTTAAAAAAAAAAAAAAAAAAGTATATATATATATATATATATATATATATATTATATATATAATATATATGTTTATGAGTGTATTGTCTGCATAAATATGAGTTTATCTGTGTCATCGCACAGAGGTCTGAAGAAAGTACCAATTCCTTTGGAACTGGAGTTAAGATGATTTTTAGTACTACGTGAGAATCGAACCTGGGCCTCTGTTAGATCAGTCAATGATCTTAACCTTGAGTTCTTCAGGGCTTATGTTTCATGGTGAAAAAGGAAACAAGATGAATGGATCAAGTTTGATGACATAAGGTCAGCATTGTAACCCCAGAAGATACTCTGCAGCTGTCCAGAGGTGGAGACAGGCACATTGCTTATGTTTTGCTCTATGGGCTTTGCAGTGTTGAAATAATGGAAGAAAGCGAACAGTAAACTCCAATTAGCTATTTATGCCTAGGTGTGAAATAAATGTTATTTGTTGATTATTCCTATAATCTAGAGCTTTAAAGAAAGGCATTTTTAGGTGGTTTTAGCTGTTTACCTTGG
Organism: Rhizomys pruinosus; assembly: GCA_009823505.1. Classification (NCBI taxonomy): domain Eukaryota; kingdom Metazoa; phylum Chordata; class Mammalia; order Rodentia; family Spalacidae; genus Rhizomys; species Rhizomys pruinosus. Next base: position 97,705 of record VZQC01008952.1, on the reverse strand, counting down.
ATTAAAAGTGATGGCAGAACAGGAGCATCTGTGAATCAACCTTACAGAAATTTCTTTGAGTGTGATACCATGGTAAAGGTAGCTGGGAGACATTCTTTAAAAGCTTATTTCTTGCAATGGTAATTCTAAATTCTTAGTTGAAATGCATTTTTCCTTGCGTTTTCAGCCCAAGATTCAGCAATGATGTTTATTGCACACCTATTTGTTCTTGGATGGTTAATGTCACCATTAAATAGCGCCCATCCTTCACCTTTTCTAACAATATTTTTCTAGGAAGGTGGAAAAGGAAATGCTCTCATGTAACTCAGTGCTCTTGTCCATTTCCCATCAACTAGCTGCAATCAAGGATTGTCCAGCCTGACTGTTGCTGGCTTTTCATGACCTTACAATAAATTGAGATCAATAAGAGTGGATTTTGATTATACATTTCTTATTGTGTCTTTATCTACTGTACTTTGGTTTATATATCTAACTTTGCATTGGCTTTGTAGTAACCCAGTTTAATGTCTCTCTCTATACTGTGCTATGATTTGTATATTTAACTTTGCATTGGTTTTGTAGTAATCAACCTTAATGTTGACAAGCTTTGGTTGCTTATTTATTTAGAAAGAGGAATTTAGAGAAAAAAGCCACCTCTACAGCCCACTGACAAGTATATATATATATATATATATATATATATATATATATAATTTTACAAAAGAAAATGTTTTAATTTCTTAAATGATGAAAACTAGTTGAGTAACATAGATGTTCTGGGTAAGCAAATAATCATAGCAACAAGGAAACATGATTAATGAAAGGAAATATCATTTATAACTTAATTCAAACCAAAATTAGTATTATTTTATCATTAAGGAATATACTAAGTGAAATATGAAATACCAGAAATCATTAAATGTATCTAATTATAAAAGAGTTTAAGGAACAAAAATGAAGGAAATGTTAATTCACATTTCAAAAAGAAGCAGTAATAAGGAACAAATAATCAGTTCATAGAGTAATATTTGGCAGTAACTCTGAATAGTATATTTTAAAATAAAGAGCAGGCTCAGCACAGAAATACGTGTGGAAAACATTACAGAGGATATGGCTGACATTTGTAGAGCTTTTAAGGGTTTTAAGTTCAAATCAGAAAAATAAGCAACTTTCTATTTCCTTAAATACCTAATAGACCAGACTTATTTATTTTTAGAACAAAAATACTTCCTTTCAACTTGAATTACTTGATGTTCCTTTCAACATTTCTGGTGTAAAACAGACTTCTCGTGGTACCTACTTTGGTAAAGCTAATTCTCAGTGTTTAGTGGACATTCAAAATCTTTTTTTAAAAAGGCACCCATTTATAAAAATCAAAGGATTAGTTAGGATTAGTTATTTGAGGGAGAAAAAATGTGCAATAACTAGATTTAATACACTTTTTATTTGGAGCAACTAGATTAAACTGTACAAAGATTGTACAAATCAAATGTAGATTGTAAAAGGTAACAAAAGATAAAAGAGTGTGCTGATAATTTCTTCATCTCTAAGCATTGATTAAGAATAAGGTACAGGATGAGGCATGGTGGTGAGTACCTTTACTCAGGGCATTCATGAAGCAGAAGCAGGCATAGCTCTGTGAGATAGAGGCCAGTCTGGTCTACATAGGAAGTTATAGACCAGCTGAGGCTACAGAGAGACCTTCCAGATCTCAAAAAAATTAATAGGTCAAAAAAAAAAAGCAAGGTACAGGGGCCAGAGAGATGGCTCAGTGGTTCAGATTATGTGCTGCTCAGGGTTTTGGTTCCAGCACCTATGTGATGTGACTCTCAACAGCCTGTAATTCCAGCTCCAGGAGATCTGACCCCCTAATCTGATCTCCATGGGTACCTGTACACATGTGTCATACACACAGAGAGACATACAGTACATAACATAAATAAACTAAAAATAATTAAGCATACAAGGTGAACATTTATACACAAATATGATCTGTGCTCTTAACATTTTATTCTAAAGTGACTAATTGAGATAATTTTTTAGAACACGAAGGAAGGCCATCTCCTCTGGCCATATAATGTACTGGGGGATTTGGCACTGCTTGAGAGCTTGTTCAATATACTGGATCTCAGAGCCTCCTCCAGATAATCAAGTCAGAATCACAATTTAATAAATCCCTACAGAATTAGAATGTTTACTAAAGGTAGGGAATAAGAAGCACAAAATGCATGATGACCCTGACCAGATGGTCATTATAAATATAAAGCTCAATTTTAACTAAAAATGTACCATACTATTTTGCTCTTATCAATGGTGTACAGTAATTTACCATGTGATAAAGTTGTGTTAGAAAACCAATGAGTAATTGCTGATTTCTCCCTGCAGTCTCTTGATAGGATAAGATAACCCTTCCTTCCATCCATTACTTTGTGTTTGGTTATATATATTGTAATTTTGAAATGGGTCTCTCTGTAGCCTCAGCTACTGCCATCACACCAGGCTTGATTCTATGTATCTTTTATGCCTTGTTTTTCTGAGTGCTGCTTTCTTTGTTATTGCTTGAACTGTTTTCCCATTATCTATGGGAACATTTTAATACAGTTCTGAATTCAACAATACCTTTTCAACCCATGGCCCTCTCCCCTCTCCATTTTCCAACTCTTTTGCTAGATTGACCAATTTCCTATTGAATTTCTGGTGCAACACTGAAGCATCAGGTCATGTACATTTGGATGGATTCCCCTCTCAGATTTCACCTTGCTATAAAATGCTAGCATAGTAGAGACAGGGGTGGGGGCATGAAAATCAGCACTTCATTAGAGTTAGTTTTCCTCTAGGGATTGATAATCACTTCAAAATTGATAATCATTGCAAATCACCAAAAATGTTACTCTTAAACAAGTTGATTATGAACACCAGGAAGTCAGGGGCAGTTTCCCTAATGAATGCATCCACCTTACCTCCCAGGCAAGCAAGAGACAGAGAAAAGTGGGAAAGCTTTCTCTCCTAGGCTCTGGCTGATTAAAAGGCTGACTCTGTATTAGCTCCCCTGGAGAATTCAGGAAGAAAGACAGATGGAAGGCTCAGGAATGCAAAGTATCCCAATCAGTAATGCCTGGTTAAAGAAGAAACCCTTTCATTTTGGGGGAGAAAAGATGCAGAAGAACTTTTCTTGTGAAAAAAAAATATATATCTAATCTAATCTATATATATATATAAGATTAGATAAAAATAGTATTTTTTGTTTGTTTTGATTATTTATGGGCTGTCCCAGTACTGAACATGACTTATATCAAAGCTTTCATATTGTCTCAATACATTCATATGTATGTAATTTAAGATTTTTCTGGATCAATATGGAAGAAAAGGACACCAATAGGAAATGTTAAACCAGAGGAGAACCATTCAGGTCAGAAGGAAAGCAAGCCACAAAATCAAATAGAGAGTCATCACCTTGGGCAAGGACTGCTTTCATTGTTTGCTATAAATCAAGCAAGAGCAATGGAGAACCATGTATAGTGAAACATGGTTTAATAAAGTCTTAAAACTCACTTCTAATCACCTCCAACATGTAATATTATCCATTACTTTAAATGAAAAAACAATTAAAATAGCTCAAAGTTCAGATCAGAATGAGTAGTTTGTGTCACTGTAAAATACATGACAAAGGTCATAAGATAAACAATTACTGGTATTGGTGTAGGTGAAACAATTTGCTTTTTTTCGTGCTAGCAGACCATATATAGAGTACACATAGTAAGTCAATCAAAATGAGTGATAAGTCATAATTTTCACGTAGCTGCGATCGGTCCGGACGCAATGTGTACGTTGGTAGGCACTGGGCTACTTACTGCGACTGCAGCATTTCTGATATAACCTGTAATTTCTATTTATATCACATAAAAATATAAAAGATAAAAATCCACAATTTCAACAAATATTATTTGTAGCCCAGCAAATTGCTACGCTGCTCCAGCTAGAAAGTGAGAGCAAGAAAACTCCATATCTCGTTGCAAAGGAGGCTTACCTCTACTCAGCTCCAGAATTTGGGGCATGTAGGAAATCAGGAGCAAAGCCTTCATATATTCAAACATCTTTTTTTAGGCCATTAAATTCAATATACTTGCTGTGAAACATTAGCAATTAATTTGTTTAAAAAAACGTTTAGGTGAATTTTGCTACTAGATTTAACCCCAGCCAAATAACATCCATGTTTGTTCATGAAAAAATGAATGTAACAACGAGGAGTTTGGCTTCTCTTTGGTGAACTATGATGACTGTAGTTGACCACTAAGCAACCCACAAAACCATACCTGGATCCTTAAGCTGGACAGAGTACGGCTCTCGCAGTTAAGTGCGCAAACCACTGGTTGCTCTGCAAGAGGACCCAGTGTTTGACTACTAAAGAGTACCCAATTGTGCTGGAGATCATGGTTCCAGGGGATCTGAACTACCTTTCTGACTTCTGGGGATTGCATGACAGAACATTAGCACTACTAGGCAGGCAGTACACTCATACATACAAATAATAATATAAAATATTTTTAAAACCTAGGGTCTGGTGGTTCAGGCCTTTAATCATACCTCTGGGGGAATGAGACAGAAGGATCCCTGGAGCTTGCTGGCTAATTGGTCTTGCTGGATTTGCGTGTTTCCTGTTCAGCAAGAGATCTTTTCTTTGCTCAAGCAGTGATGACAGCAGCATAAAATCCTGTAAAGTTTCGAACAGACCAGCATAGACACCAAGAATTGGGGAAGAGGATGAGGTTAAGTAAGGTGTCTTACTCTTTTTGTTTTTTTTTTTTGGTCTTTTTGATACAGGGTCTCCCTGTAGCCCCAGCTGTCCTGGAACTCACTCTGTAGACCAGGTTGGCCTTGAACTCACAAAGATCCGCCTGCCTCTGCCTCCCAAGTGCTAGGATTAAAGGCGTGCGCCACCACGCCCGGCTCAAAAGAAGTGTCTTATTCTTACAAGGATGGATGCACACTAAAGGACATATGGGGTCACAAATGAGACTCTATAGGACATCTCCCCACATGTGTATGAGAGTACATAGTACATTAAATTGGCCAGGGAATGGAGAAGAAGTGTGGATAGGGCAGGGATTTAAATATGATGAATTATACTGTATGAAAATTGAAATCTTTCAATAAAATAAAACAAAAATAATATGGAGAGGGATAGAAAGAGACACTTGACATAGAACTGTGGCTGCCATATGCACACACACACACACACACACACACACACACACACATAAACAGACCTCCACACAGATATGCATACATGCATTGAACCCCTACACACCCCCATACACACAATGAAAAATGGAGTCTGGTAAAATGGTTTCTTAGTAATAAATGCTTCTGGCTTTATCTTGTTTGATATTATCCACAAGAATAAGTAAGTCCACAAATACATCAGTTTAGGTGTCATTCTCTCCAGTCTTACAGAGGCCAATTTCTTAGGAGTTAATCACCTTTGAAGCAATGATCCAAGGATGTTATCTAGGATATTTTCTTTTTAGGTTATTCAACAAAATCTAATTTAGTGGCAATGAACCCTTTACCTAAGTACAGGAAATACTCTTCTCCTGTCAGATAAGTTACAGATGATGCCATTATGAAGATCTATTGTAGCAGTGCTAGTCAAATGCTGGGCATACTGCAAACTAAGGAGACATTTCTGAAATGAATGGTGGCCTTTAAATCCCCTGATGTCCAGCTTAGTTTTAGTTTAGCAAAATTACTCACTCTGCGGCCAACTTACTGTGTTTTCCTGGCCACAGAACTAATAAAAGAGAAGTCTAATATGAATAACGAAAAGATAAAATCATAGGCTATATTTAAATGAGAAAAATTTGACTCCCAAGCATATCAAGAAGTTACAAAGGAAAAACCAAAATAGTATTTACGTGACATGTCAAAGTCCTGGTGGAAATATAAACAGGCATGTCAGGAAGAAATGTGTTATAACTTGCATAATTAAAGATAAGTATAAAAATTTTGAAAATATATTGTATCTGTTTATAGTTATTTAAATTTGATAAATTATGAATTAATATACCTGGTTAGTAATCCTAAAAATGTTTATAATTTACTATCTAAGAAAATTTTTTATTCAATATTTACTATGAAAATAACCATTTTATTTTTCATAATTTATATATTTATACATGATGTACATATAGCATGTGAATGCGGGCACACGCATATGTGTGCAGGTAAGAGCAGCTTTGAGGAGTGGATTCTTTCCTTCCACCAGTGACTTCCTGGAGTCAAACTCCTTTCCTCAGCTTGTGCAACTCAATGGTTCTAATATCACTTTCCTACAATATTTATGTGCCCCCTTCAATTCTCCTGATGTCTGACTTTATTGTATCCTCAAACACATCTTTTTTTTTCTCTGTAAGAATCAAATTACCTAAGATGCAAGATCCTCATATATATGTATATTTGGTATTAAATACTTACAGAACGTGCTCATCTTTTAAAATGTGTTTTACTGAGTATTTGTAACATTTTTTTCCCAGTAGATACTAAAAACATCATTCCTTGTCTTCTGACTTTTAATATCACAGGAGTCTAAAGTCAATCTGAACTTTGTTCCCCATGAAGATTTAAGTTCTTTGAACCTGTAGGTCTAAATAATATATTCATCTCTAAACTTAATCAATGCAAGTTTTACTTCAATACTAAGTTAATATTATAAAACAACATATGCTTATTTTTAAGTATACTGTTAATTCTTCCTTGACACCTAAAATATGTCTTTCTTATGCTGGTTTTTGCATTCTATACTTGAAAATTAGGGTGTTGTAAAGTTGCTGGCATATGTATAAATGTGTGATTTCTCCACATACAATCAATTTATTATCTCATAACAAGGTTTTATATTTTATTTCAGAATAAAATTTCCTTTCTATATTGTGTTCATAGAAAACCACTAGTGACTGGGTTTGCTTGAATAGCAGAAACTAATTTCCTCACTGTTCTGGACTTTGTAAAGTGTAAGCTCCAACTTCAATTATAGCTGAGTTCTAGTGAAAGATTATAGTCACTTGGTGTCCTTATGGGATACAGAACAGGAGGTAGTTGAAGTTCTCTGGTGTCTCCAGCTGTAAAGGCACTGATTCCCTTACAAGAGCCTCACGTTATCACCTTATCCAAACTGAAATATCAGAAACCCCACTTATATAAAGCTACCATATTTGAGGTTAGCATGTTTTATTTTCTTGTTTTGAGACAGGGGTTCCCTGTAGCCTCCTCTGTCCTGTAATTGTCTATGTAGACTAGGCTGGACTTGATCTCACAGATATCCACCTGTTTGGGGACCCCAAATGCAGTGATTAAAGGCACACACACTTGGTACTGGCACAAAAACAGACCTGTTGACCAATGGAACAAAACTGAAGCACATACAATTTCAGCCACCTCATATTTGACAAGGGTGCCACGAAGACACAATGGAGGAAAGACAGCATCTGACAAAGCATTGATTTCCAGAGTATATAAACTACTCAAAAAACAAAGAAGAAAGGAAACAAATGAATCACTCAAAAGATGGAGCAAACAGCTGAACAGAGACTTCAAAAGTGAGGAATTAGAGATGGCTGAGAAACATCTTAAAAAGTGTTCAACATAACTAATAATTAAGGAAATGAAAATGAAAATCACTTTAAGATATCATCTCACTCCAATAAGACTGGGTAGGATCAAGAAATCAAATGATACCAAGTGCTGGAGAGGTTGTGGGGAAAGGGGAACATTCATTCACTGCTGATGGGAATGTAAACTTGTACAGCCACTATGGAAAGCAGTGTGGAGAACCCTTGGAAGACTCAAAATGAGCTTACTACCTGACACAGTCATACGACTCCTGGGTATATACCCACAAGACTCATCTTACCTCAAAGATACATGCACAGCTATATTTATTGCAGCTCTGTTCACAATAGCAAAAAGCTGGAACCAACCCAAGTGCCCCTCAACTGACGGGTGGATAGAGAAAATGTGGTACATCTACACAATGGGGTTCTATGCAGTGCAGAAAGATGACATCATGAACTTTGCAGGTAAATGGA
>VZQC01008952.1:60994-78399 GCA_009823505.1 Rhizomys pruinosus | reverse complement strand
TATAAATATATAAATATATATATATATATATATATATATATATATATATATTATACTGGATTGCAGGATAGAGTTGAAGTTTTCCAACAATAGCTGCACCACACTGGAGAGGCTGAGAATCCAGTAGTTGCTCAGTCCACAAAGCTGCATGTTTCAGTAGTAGCAGACTGGTACTGAAGGCCTGATGGATCCTGGGAGATCTGCTAGTCTTCAGTTTTCATTGTAATCCCAGAAGTTGGTTCTACTCTCAGGAGCAATGTGCCAGCAACATGTTACCCACCATTGACAAAGAAGGCAATAGATGGCTTGATCTTCAATACTGCTGTCATCTGAAAGTATCACCCACATTTAGGGTGGGTCTTCCAGCTTCAAATAACCAGATCAACAATGTCTCTCTCCTTTCAGTTAACTCTAGATCTAATCAAAGCAACAACCTACATTAGCCTTCACACTTGGTAAAAAGAAGATTTGCAGAGCATGGTGGCTCATGTCTTTAATCCCAGCACTCATGAGGCAGAGGCAGGTGAATCTCTATGAGTTCAAGACCATTTTAGTCTACATAGTGAGTTCCAGGACAGCTGGAGCTACAGGGTGACCCTGTTTTTTAAAAAAAAAAAAAAGAAGAAGAATTGCAATTCATCTAGATGTCTAGAATCTAGATAGAATGAATCTCTATAGAATTATAAAAGGGGCAGAAAATGGGTAATTGTGTGGGTTCTGTGGATCATGCATGTTAATATATTGTGCTTCTGAATAGGACTGAACAATCATGAGCAAGAAATTAATATTTATCTGAAAAAGTTGTCAGATCTAAACACATTTTACATGTAAGAATGAGTATGTGTTAATAATCCATGATAAACTATGTGAACATTATCTTGAGGATATGGGCTTAATTATTAAAAGAAATGACATTTATGAACTTTGCAAATTGATATCCATTTAACTTCCAGCAGCAATCTTTTTAAATGCCAATTAAATGTATTAACATTCTTTACAATTTCATATATCAATATGAATTTAACTGAACTTTTATTGCTATTGTAATTTTGAGTTAATTACATAGCTAGGTGATTTATCTTTTGCATAATTATCAAGGCTTACCCTCTGTTCTTCAAAAATAAATAAAAAAAATTGATAGTTTTATAAACAGTCACCAAAGCATCACTAATATTCTGGCTCTGTGCAAATCTTTGTGTTGATGCAGGATGCTGATTTCATCAGCTTTATGGTAGCTTTTTTATAACTTTAATTCTATAAAATATTAAATACCCCATGCTATCTTTTGGCCATGCAAAATTATTTCAATGTGCACCCCATACTATCTTTTGATCATGCAAAATTATTTCTTTGCTATATGATTTTTGTTGATATCTGTCTAATTATACAGAGATTTTTCTGACAACAGAAATGATCTTAATAAAACATTAGAGAAATAATAGTTCATTTAACATTTAAAATATTTCATTTATTGTTTTTATTTTTTATGTTTATGAGTGTATTGTCTACATGGGTGTAAGTGCATCCATGTCTCACAATGCCCACAGAGGTCAGAAAAGAGCACTGGATACCCTGGAATTGTAGTTACTGATGGTTTTTAGCAGGCATTTGGGTGCTGGCAATGGAATCTGGGTCCTCTACAACAGGGTAAGAGAGAATCAATCCCTGTCTCTCTGCTTGCAGACTGCCATTACGCACCCACACAGCTAAGTGCCTTCTTGGTACCTTTGCTCTTCTGCATTGGTCTCTTGCTCTGTGTGTTCCCAGTGAGGCTGGCTTGGTCCTCACTACTGCTGTGTGATACTCAGAAGTTCAAGGTAAGAGTTAGACTTTTCTTTCTGAGCTACTCTTGTTAATTTTGCCAGTTCCCTATGTTTGCAGGCCTCACATTGCCTCTGTGTGAAGCAGTGGAAGTGGAAGTCCTGCTCCTGTAGCTTTACCTTCTCTCTCTGCATGTGATGACTGGTTACCAACTTGATACTGTCACTTGTTTCTTGTCTCCAATAAAGCCATCAGGTGTCACATATGACCTTGGGCATAAAACCACTCTAATTAAATAGAAAGAAACCTCATCTCTTCATCCAGGTGCTTCCAATTAGTAAGGCTTCCTCTGCATTGCCATTATATGACACTGTTAATGATGGAATTCACACTGAAATGTATGCCTTTCTTGTTGGTGATTATTCCCGAGGCCCATGTGCGTATGGACAAGCCCCATAGAACATTCTCTGTAGTGATATGAGACTGAGGATCAGAGAAACTGATGTAAAAGGATGAGAAAGCAGCCAATCTGTAATTTACAAAAATTCTGTTGAGCTTTGTGTCTGACTGATAAGGATGAACAATTGTGACCACTGGAGGAAGTTTATGGAAATTAGTTGAACAATTCCAGTGTGGCTCCGAGATATCAAAATTACAATTTGTACAGATGGTGACTCTTTCCAGTCAACTAAACAATGAAAATAAAGCTGCTGCGACTTGTCAGAACACCAGCATTTGGATAAAAAGCCTTCAGCATCCTTGGCCCAGAAGGCAGGTAAGTCGTAGATACAAGTTAGAAACGAAAGCTGTTAGATTTTTATTTTCTCAGATGTAACAGCCTAACTTCAAGTTTTATTTGTCTCCAGAGTCATTCATTTAAACAAGAATTCAAGGAACTCTTCCTTATATACAGCCACATAGGATGCATATGAAAAGAGAAGGATGCTGCTAGTCCTAATGAGGAAGTTCATGCACTGACTTTGGGTACCTAAGGTCTACATCGTTATAAAAATGTGGTGCAATGTAGATAAATTTAACTGTGATTGTACACAAGAGAAAACCATGTCTGAGTCTACAGGTACAACTCTACAAGTTACTACCCTGTCAGACTGATTTGTTCCACAAACTCATATTTTGTGAGTTGTACCATTATGCCTATGAATTAATTGACTAATACACAAGTTTACATTTCCACATCATCACACATCTCATTCCTAGTAACACTCCCCAGACTCATAATTTTCTTTCATAATTACTTTATAACTTCTCCTGGGAGAATCTATACATGTAATCACTCAAAAGTATTTTCCTCTGTGTGTTATCAGAAATATATTGTTATTTATATAGTAGATGCTTTCTGTAATTATTTCATCTTGAGATATTCTGACTGATGATTTAATTCTATTGGAATTAACTAGCAGTTAACACATGTACACTATGTCTAGTAGTGCAACATATAGAGGAGATAGAATAAATATTGACTGTCTTGCTTTATTCTAAATCTGTGCTTCAAAATGTACAATGAACTAAGACTCTCATACAATCCAGATTCTATTTTCCTATTTCTACAGACACTTTTTTTCTTTATTTCTCCTCCTTTGAAAAACACAGATATACATGAGTAATCACCCACCAACCTTCCATATATTGAGCCTTGAGGAATGTGTTAGCAAAAAGTTTTAATTTAGGATAATTTACTATTTTCGTTTATTTCAAAGGTCCTTTAAAACACTGCTTATATAAAAAGAGCAGTTATTCACTTATCATTGCCTACGTCTTTCTCAGTCAATGCTGTAAAGAGACAGTCACATTTTAGTAGATTTCTCTAATACCTTCAGTTTCTTATAAAATGCTTTCCACAGCACTTCAGTGTATAACCCCTTTAAACATTTATCCTAAATAAGATTCTCATTAAGAAATATTTGGAAACATGTTTCATATATGTTAATAATTCTATACTTGTCCAAAATTTGAGGAAATGTTTGTGATCACTAAGCTATATTGTTTTTATTTGATAAGAAGACATTTTAAAACAAGCATAGCATTAGTTATTCTTACATTGTGTAAAAATCAAGAGATTTCCAAAGAGGACACAATCACACTTTGTTTTTTATTTCAATAAATGGAAAATTGGAAATATGAACAATTTCTTTATTTGGATAGTTTTAGGACCCTCTAAATGTTCTTATTTGGAGTCCTCTGAAGAAATTGTATTCTTGTGTCTACTAGCATTGGCCAATGTCTATTGTTTTTTAATTGTACTAAAATATGTAAAGTTTCTATGCATTTTACAAAAGTCATAAATAAATCATTTTTATTGTATTAAAGGTTTTATGCAATGCTATAATATTTTGCTTAACATTTTAGAAATATTTCAGGGAATTTATTTGCTTCAAGGCCATAAGTTTTGTTCCAAAATATCATTTCTTGTACCCATTGAAAGATCTAATCACTATTGTCCTTCACCTTCTGCAGTTAAGACACAATCCTGCATTTCAGTCTTCCCAATAAACTTAATGACATACAGTACAAAGTTGAACATAAAACACAGGGGATAAACTGGTCATTTGATCAGTATAGTGGGGGTTGGTGCCATTCTACCTACATTTCCCTAGAAGAAGGTTGTTTATAGTTTCTCAGATTTGGAAGGGGATGTTACTCAAAGTAAGACAAAACAATCTTTTATGCAGATGCCTAGGAATTTCATAAATATGCAAATTCCATCACTATTAGAATTTAGTTGTAGAAATCATAAAGCTGTCTGATGGTAATGGAGAAATATATCCTCACAATATTGACTTCTGCAAATGATGTTCAAACAGAGCAAAGCTCAAGAAAGAAACATTTGATGAATTGGATGTCATTAAAATTAAGAATTCCAATTCAGGGGCTGGAGAGATGGCCAAGCGGTTAAGAGCGCCGACCGCTCTTACAGAGGACCCGGGTTCGATCCCCAGCACCCACCTGGCCGCCAAAAACCGTCTGAAAACTCCAATTCCAGGAGGAACTCCAGTTCCAGGGGAGGACTCTGAGACCCTCTTCTGTACCTCCACGGCATTGCACGCCGGGTGCAGGGACTTGCATGCAGACAGTACATTAATACACATACAGAAAATAAGTAAAATTAAATAAGAAAAATTAAACAACAAAGAAATTGCCATTCCATCAATCAGTCAGTTTTAGAGAAATAAAATGCAAACAGGATAAAGGTTTTGTGAACACACATGTACTAGGGCTTGAATCATAGCTTTGAAACATGTCAAAGCAAAAAGAAAGAAAACAAAATCTCTCTCTCTTCCTCTCTCTGTCTCCCTCCCTCCTTCTCTTCTATAGTATATTGATAAAATGTATGTTGTTTGAGCTCACTGAGAATCTAACTTTGGAATTGGATTTGCTTATCCCACCTGGACTTTGCCAAAATATCCTCCAAGCCACTTGTCTGTGAATGGACTTAACCCTGTAAATCTGTGACAGAGAGGAGAGAGAGAAGACAAGCGCAAGAAGACCTATAGTCACGGACTACAACGAAACAAAAGAAGCAACAGGACGAATATATAACTACATACAATTTATTGATTTGCCTCACGTGACAGAGGCTCAGAGGCACTATCCAACAGTAGCCGAGCCGAAAACTGGAGAGGCTGGAGAATCGCAGGGAAACTGCTCAGGCCCGCGAAGGCCTGGGATGTCTCAGCAGTCCCAATCTGGTGTGAAAGGGCCTGGGAGATTTGAGGAGGATCTGCCGGTCTCAGTACAGCGCCTCGGGATCGCAAAGGGTTGATCACAAACTCCCAGTGAGAGAGTAGAAGCAGAGCCCGCAGGAGAAAAGGGGACAGCTCCCTCTTGCGTGGCCTTTTATACTGCTGTGTCGCAGAACGGTAACCAACATCCACATTTGGGGTGGGCCATCTGGGTTGAGGTGTCCACAACTAAGATCCTTTTCTCTTATTTGTTGCTAGTCAGTCAAGTTGACACCGGTCAGGACTAACACATCTACAACAGCCAAGAGCAAAGAACATTATTTAAATTCGGAGAGAAGCGAAAATGTACAGCATTTCCAACAGAAGTTCCTACAGTGGAAAAATATGTGGGAGTTCAGCCATGGGGAGTAAGATCAATCCAGAACTTTGTGTTACCCAATGGGCTTGATATCCCTATCATTATCCATGTTTTTTTATTTTATTTATTTCTGTATTGTGTACTGAAATGCACTGTCTGCATGCAGAAGTTTGTGCACCCTGTGTCGTGCAATAAGCATGGAGGTTCAGAAGGGGGTGTCGGATTCCCTGGGAAGCTGAGTTCTCCTCGGAATTGGGAGTTTCAGACGCTCTCGGCGCCGCCATGTGGGTGCTGGGGATGCGACCCCAGGTCCTCTGTAAGAAGCGGGTCGGACGCTCGTTAACCGCTAGGCCCATCTCTCCAGCCCCTATTATCCATTTATATAACTCAGTATATATCTAGCTTATCGTATCACTTGTATCTATGTTATCTATCTATCTATCTATCTATCTATCTATCTACCATCTATCTGTCTGTCTGTCTGTCTAGCTAATCTTGCTATTGAGTTTTTGATCTAGTTTGCTCTACTTAATAAACTAGCTATGAAATGAAAAGTAGCGCCATCATCAATTATTCATCAGAGCAAAAGGAACTCTACACACTCTCTACTTCTGGGACATTAACTATAATGCCTTACACTCTACTACTGAGCTGTATCCCTGTCACATAGTTTGAGGTTTGTTTTTTTTTTTTTTACTTTTTATTGAGCATCTCTCATATAATGATTCTTAATCAATCACAGTCCCCCAAAGTGTAACCCCCCCACCAGAACTATTCATTACAACAGCCAATCTAAGCCCTATCCAGTCAAGCTCCTGAACCCAAATGTCCTTCTGTGCAAATCCACTGGAGTCTAGTCAGCACATCTAGAAATCTCAGGTAAGGCATATTCCTCCTCACATAGCAGTATTCAGTCTCTTGTATTTTAGTTCTTTGCTCCACTCTGAGACTGTGCCTGAGTTGGTAATGGTCTTGTGCCTGAGGCCTGCTTTGCCACAAGTTCATGTATGAAAGCTTCCAGTCGACTATAAGACACTGCTTCTTTACACTCATGCACTAACCTTGCTCTTACAATTTTCCCAACCCCTCTTCCGCTGTGATCCCCGAGCTGTAGGCAGGTGAGTTTCTATAGGGGTCCTATCCAGGGATGCGCACTCTGGAGACCCCTGTTCTTTGAAGCTTGAGAAGTCGTGGCTGTTTGCATCACACTTTTGTATAAACTTTACTGGTGGGAATTGAGGGATACACTCCTTTTCTCTCTGCCCTTCATTCCTTGTGCAGAGGTTCAACTGCAGACAGGTCTCCTAAGGATTGGGGATTTTTCAGATGGATATTCAGTTGTTGGATTCTGTAATATCCTCAATCTGTTGCAGAGTAGCTTCTTTGAAGAGTGGGGTATGATATGCTTGTCTGTAAATATCAGATTCCATATTTAGCACATAAGACTTTTTCTTTAGTGATATGACAGCAATAGAGTTTTCTCTAGGATATATGACCTCTCCAGTATTGTGCATTTGGTTGAGTTTACAGTGACTCTCATGAGTTCACTCTCATTGAAAGAGTTCTAAGTCTGATTAGATAACTGTTGATTATCCCTCAAATAACAGTACCACTACAGGTAGTTTGCTGGGCAGCTCATTATGGTTGTTAGGCTTTGGGATGGGTTGTACCATTCATGGATTTTTTTCTCCCTTAGTAGTGTGCACTTTGTCTAGCATTGTGAGCACTGAACTTCAGGTAGCAGGCTTCCAGGTCAGTTCCTGCTCCATTGTTCTAAGTCCTATCCCCAAAGCATGTCCTGTTCTGAGCAGTAGGGTCTTACTTTCTATTTCTGGTAGATAGTCAAGCGCTTTCCCTATAATCTGCATTATTCTGAAAGTCTCTTGGATGGCTCTCAGCAACCACTCAAAGGGAGGTGTCCTGTCTGGCACTGTGTTACCTGCCACACAGCGCCCAGGTTGCAGCACCAGTGCGCCAATGTTCAGACAGGGTATGTAAATTTCTCATTGGGTCTTGGAGCATCATATTACAGTCTGAGTTCCCCAGCCACACAAGACTCAATCATCTCTATTTTTCTTTCTTTCCTTCCAAACTCCCTCCTTCTCCAGCCCCAGCACCTGCATCTGAGGCAAATTTTCACTCTGTAAGCTAGGCTGGTCTCAAAGTTGGAATGCTTCTGTCTCCATTTCCAGAGTGTTGGGATAGTGTTTGTGCCACTGAGCGTGAAAGAAAAAATATCTATTTAGAAGGAACACAGAACTAAGTTTCCAGGCATTTTACAAAGAAATTAATAAAAATGATCTATTGTAAGTATAAAGTTTCATATAATCATCTTTCATTATAGAGATACCAATTGAAATACTCAAGGTGATGAATAAAATATCAAACACAATAACAAACTGAATGATAAAAGCAAAGGGAAATCTTAGTGGTCATACAGCTGCTGCTTAACATGTGGAGAGAAGGAAAATATATTGGCAATGAGAATTTAATTATTATGAAACCCTCATCATTTCGCGATATTACTAAAAACAACATATACTGGGTTTGTGGACATCACAGTGGTTCAAAACATTTCCAAATGAGCCTGATGACCTCAGTTTAATTTCCAAAACTTACTGCAGAGGAAGAAAAGAAACTCTTGAAAATTGTCCTTTGGCTTCACACCTGTGTTGTGTGATGTCTCTGCCTCTAGACATACACACACACACACACACACACACACACACAAAAGCAGGTACACACACATTCACACACACTAAAAATAAATAAATCATGGTAAAAATAAGCCATATATGTATAACCCAACTACTAATACACAGAAGAATGGTGAATTACACTGTATATGTGTGTTTGTCTACTAACAGTTTTAGTCTCTTGTATGCATTAAAGACATGATTAAGAATGTCTATAGCAGTATTATTCATAATAATATCAAATTTGGTGAAAATCCTGTGATATCTTTCACTGTTATATTTAATTACTAAAATGTGTTATAGCAAAACAGTGGAATATTACACATTAATCCATGAACAGGAAAAACAGAGATGGTCTCATGCATATGATTTTGAAGGAAAGAAGACATTGAGCAAAGAAGTCATATGGTTAGTATCAATGGATTGATAAAAGACAAGGAAGCTCATGGATAGTGATAGAATTTGATATAATGGTTGCTTTTCTGTGAGTAATTAGTGATTTTGAGGGACATGAGTCAGTCTGCTGTGTGGCTGTTAATATTCTACATTTTTGATATGCGTACATTTTATAAAAGTTACTGAAAATATGGGAGGAATATTGTTGTACCCTTTGTTATATTTTAACAGAGGCATAAAAGCCACCAAACTCTGATACATATGGTTTTACCTAGGAAGGTCAGTGAGAAATTGCTAAGGAAAGGATGAGTTATCTGTTTACTCAGCTCTATAGTAAAATTTGCATTTAATATAACTGAAACCCTGCCAACTATAATTTGTACAGGGGAGAAGAAATACTTGAGCTTACTCTTTTTTATCATTTGGTTCCTTACTGAATATTAGTTAGATTTAAACATTTTGCTTTAATTTTTATTCATGTGCATGTAGATATATTTGTGGGGGTATATGCCATGTTTGCAGGTACTTGCAGAGCCCAGAAGAGACTATTGTGAGACACTAGACGTAGATGCTGGGAACTTGGGTCCTTTAGAAGATCAGCACACACTCATAGAGTCATTTCCTCAGACTCACATTTCTCGCTGTATGCAACAATGTCAAAATGTCTGTTGTCTAGAATTATTTGGAAAGATTTAATGAGATAAAAATTTAAAAATGCTGAGCATAGTTTGTAACAAATATCACCCAAATATGTTAGAGTTTACTCTTATCATTATTGTTCCCCTTCATTTAGTTATGTTATTATTGTAGCTATTTGGCATATTACTGCCCATTACAAATGTTAAAGGTTTAATTTTATTTAAAAATATAGGGCTATTTCTTACCTCTTTCCTGCATGCTTTAAAACTCAAGTTCTGATTTACAGCTATACAATTATTGTGGTTCATAAAAACAAAGTGAGTTCAAGCAAATGAAAGATTACACTAAATTATAAAATATGTACATGTGCACATATAATATGCCTTATCAGCAAAATATTTGTGTTTAATAGTTCCTCTAAAAATTCATGTATTCATAGATGACAATAAACCAAATAGTTTAGCTAAAACAAACAAATTTAGTGCTTGTATCTGTTCATAGCATGCTGGAAATGCACTTAAATGTGTTCTCTAGGATTCTAGTTTTGAATCAAACTCTTTGGTTCTGTTGATGTCCAGATTTGATCAGCAAAATAAAGAAATGGCCCCACAGAATAATGGAATTCTTCACTATCACTAGGGCTTTTGATAAATTAATATGATATATAATGAACTATATGACACTTGCAGTTTAGATTAGTATTTTTGGTTCATAGAAGTGTTGTATTTCAAACACACGGTCAGGAGGGATAATAATTTAATGACTATCCTGAATGACATACAGGAAAAGAAGGAGCAAATGTGCTAGGAACTTGCTTCAAGTAAGGGTTTAGGATAAAGGAAGAACCCAGGATACCTGATTCCAAATCTTCACTCTATATTTGTCCCAAGATACATTTGTGAATCCTCTCAGATGGGAATAATAACGTACAACCAGCCCAGGCAGTATGGGTCTATCACTAAGCAATATTTTTGAAATATATTATTATTATTTGACTTAGCTCTGGCTTTAGCAAATTGTGATCACAATATATTTTGATCTCCTCTTGCCTAAATGATGATTTAGCCTCATAGCAATACAAATATTAGTCCCGTTAATCACTTACACAGCTCTCTCATCTCTTTTCAGGAGGGTTTTTATTTTCAGGACCTTTTAGCTGGCAGTTTAGGTAATAATTTTCATGAGGAATTTTGAAAACATTGAAAGGAATATTTCATATAATTGCCAAGGCCTGGGTTGGCTATTTTCCTTATTTTTCTACTAGAGGGATACAGACACTGCAGAATATGTGCATTCTGCAGTGTGCAGTGAAGGGACAAAGCCACATTTTTCTGTAATCACAGGTCATTCTGAAGCCCTTTAGTCCCTGTAAATGAGATAATAAAGTAATTCTCATTGTTTCCTTCAGTCCCCTGGAGTTTAAAATATATTAATGGCTATTGTACTCAGAATAAATAAACTGGGTGGGTAAAATCATGTGAGTTGCAGTTTCCAAATATCAGTTTGGTTTCTAAGCATTCCAATAACTTACCCTTAATTTTCAGCTTGCAGTTTCTGAGAAAAAATAGTTGAAGTTTGGAACAGCATTTGCTTATCCCCTCTTCTATTAACAGGATTTGAATCCGGTGGCTGAGTTTATTGAGTTTGGTATTAAAGGCTGATTCATCTCTTTAAAAACATATATTTTACATATTGAATTTCATCCTTTAGAGGATAGGAAACAATAAAATATGCATTAAAATCATTAGCAGGGATGGTTGGCTGAATAGGTCATTTCTTCTCATAGTTGAATTTCATTGTATCTTGCAACACCCAGCCTCTGTGCAAGCATTTAACACTGTGAATAAGTAGAGGTGCTAAACAGAGTTGGTCCTTCCTGCACCATGTTTAAGCCTCTTTATTTACAGTGTATGTACTTTAAAATGGTTTTATTTACTACACCGCAGAAAGAAGATTAGAAACTGTGGATCACAGTATCCTAAAGTGGAACAGTGCTCTCAAGGGGGATATGTGCTATCTATGTGCCCGGATGTGCTTGGACTTAACCAAAGCCTGTTGATAATACATATTTCCTGTCAATAAATATTCTTCTTCCCATGGAAATTGAACTCACAAGAGTTAAAGGAATAATGGCAGAACACAACCCAGTTCAATAAATTTTGCGGTCTAATTAAAGGGGTCAAAAAGTAAAATGAACTTTAATTTTTACATCAATAAGTAGACACCAAGCTCCTGTCACTTGCATAGGTTTAATTTTAATCATTCATATTACAAGCTAGCTCTCCTTTTTCCATTCAGGCAAGTCATGAAATAATTAGCAAACCCACCTCCTAGAAATTGTAGTTTTACAGCTTTCAGATCTGCTTTCAACTTTATTTTATGTCAGTGGCAGCAAAAATATGCAGAAGTCATACAGTAGTACACATTCCACTGATTCTTGAAGGGATAATAATCTAACCATGATAGTAGCGTCTTTCTCTTTCCTTTTCTCCCTTCTGCCCTCCATTCTTTCCTTTGTTCTTAATTTTCTTCTTTCTTGTTCCTTCTTCTCTCCATTATTCTTTCCTATTTCCCTTTACTTTTATGCTTTTGGTAACTTTAACATTCCTTAACTATGGAAAGGATAGTTGAATTAAATTAATACACAGAATGTTACCTCTCCTGAGAGTAACACTTGACATGTTGATGTAATTGGTTCCAAATATTCTTGTACATTTTAAGCACTTGAGACAAAGATGGGATAATGTTAAGTCACTACTTAATTAAAAATGAAACTAACAATTCAGATGCAGATAATATTTTCCCACTGCTACCATATTTATTAAGGCTTCAAATAATTTTCAATTTTCCACACAATAAGCGTATGCATATATGTATATATGCAGATTTGATATAATAACTTTCTTCATGCTTTAGCTTCTTTTAAATTAGAATGGGCGTATTATCATCTGTGGGTTTTTAGAAGTAAATCATACAACTACTATAGGACATGAAATGCCACATGGTGCATAATTTGGACACTAGTAATGTGAGAAATGGGCCTTACTCTGTGCTATTCACGACAGATGCAAGTATTTATTGAATAGATGCATGATTGGATGGATCATGTTCATATTTAAAACACACAGAAATCCTTTTACCTCTGTGAGAGGCAAGACAATTGCTAAGAATAGAAAACATCAAAGTACAATGAAAGGAAAGAAATTAAAGCACAATTATTTGAACATTTTGAAAACAATTTACTCCCTTCATTCAAGTCTTTAAGAGAGGAATAGAACAGTCACCTTCCTCTGTGAGGGGAAGGACGATGTCGATGGTGAATGTGCTGGTTAGCAGGGGTTAATGAAAAATCACGGCCCATGGTCGTGTATC
Source organism: Rhizomys pruinosus (assembly GCA_009823505.1). Lineage (NCBI taxonomy): Eukaryota > Metazoa > Chordata > Mammalia > Rodentia > Spalacidae > Rhizomys > Rhizomys pruinosus. The sequence goes on along the minus strand of VZQC01008952.1, from coordinate 65,476 downwards.
TAAGCATCCCAATTCTCTAGGCTTTGCTGCTCAGTCTTTAGTGAATTGCACTTTTAACAAGGCAACCCAAATCTTAAAACTAACTACAGGAAAGGATTTGCATGTTCCAACAGGCCAGAGTATCACCAACTTAATGGCTGAGAAAGAAAATGCAGCTTTGCAGTGAGTAGGATGTACCAGAAAGTGCCAGCAGAAGGATTGACTCCTCTGGGCATTGAAGGGAAGAAATGCCTCAGATTGCTGCAGACATCAGGCCCCTCTGTGGATCCTACTAGTAACAACTATTTTTAATGATTCCTAACGAAGCTTACCTTCTAGGTGCCGCAAAGGTTTTAATACAAGAGACTTTCTTAACTCCCCCCCATAGAATAAGGAGAAATAAGATGATGATGAGGTCGTTCTCCAGCTGTAGATTGGAGCCAGCTGTTATAGAGGTATTCTCTTGTAAAATCAGTAAAACTGCCTTCTTTAATTGACTAATGGACATAGAAACTGTGAAAAGGATTATTCTCTATTCAGAACCAAATATAATGCTAAAGTCTCCTTAAGCTATGCACTTAAACAAAATATATTAATACAGGAGCTCTGACATCAACAATGGATTATTCTACCAAGGAGATGTTGGCCAGGGGATCCAAGCCCCCACAAATGGTAAAGGCTCCTTGCCTCCAAACTGGGATATCTGCAGGAAGAGAGGCGATAAGGCCCTGCTGTTGAAGACCTGATATAAACATGGGAAAGATGTATGGAGACCGCACTTGCAAGTATACAGATGGTCTCTGGAATGCCAGAGAGTGTTACCAAAGGCCACTAAACCAATAAAGCAAATATAGGTCTCCTTGAGTCAAGCAAGACTCCTCCGTCAGCACCAGCTACACCTCATCTGCCTGGAAATACTGTGCAGCAGTGGCAGCCATATGTGTCTGTATATCCCAAATCTAATTGGCTATTAGCTCTCTCCTTGGAGGAATAACCCACGGCTGATGCCACAAAGTTACATCCTCTAATGGTTAGGAGATGTTATAAACCACACGAAGACCCTGTCATACTTAACAGAAGAAAATATAATTCATGGATTAACGCGCCATCCAAACATCTGTGTCTATACCAAAGTAACCTACCATAACAATTAGTACTGTTTAAATACCTATATATCTAATTGAGTGTGCTTTATTAGAAGGATCAAAAGGTTATGCCTGGACAAGCTGGCAGCCCATGAAAGAAAACAGCCAGAATTGACTAGAGACCAAGACAACAGCTCCAGAGAAAGTAGACTATTTTGCTTCTCATCTGCCTGTGCCCCTTTTCTAAGCCTAGGGAACAATCTGCAAAAGACGGGGCACAGTAGAATGTAAGGGCTGCGATTGGGGTGAATGGTGAAACTACAACAATATAGACTGGACACTCATTTGATCGACTTGATTGAACATACAAGCCCCCCTGCTGGATGGTGGGACCCATGAGCTGTGTGGGTTTGGGCACAACTGCTTGCAAATTGGTTTTACATGAAGGATGTTTGTACTCACAAATTATCACTTATTGTTAAAAAAAAATGAAAACAAAACGAAACAAAACAAAACAGCAGGGAAAGATGCAGAAAAGTTACGGCAGAATGCATGATCTGGGATGGGTAGGGGTGGGGTGGGGGGAAGGGAAGGGGATATATGCCTGAACTGAATTGGAAAATGATGTATGAAATACACAAAGCATCAATTAAAAAAAAAAACAAGGAAACTTGTTCATTGTGGCTATTGCATCCTCTGATGACCATGTTCACCAAAATAAGCATTCATTAAACAATAAGACACTTGTTTGAAAGATGTCTTCTAAGGCCTTGCATTTCTCAGTTGTCAAAATGCAGTGAAGATTGTTTAACAGGGGGAAAAGTACATTTAAAGAGAAATGAATAAAACTGGACAGAAGAAAAATAGCCACAAGGTTAAAGTTTGGAAAAACCTAAAGGTAGCCTAACATAGCAGTCTTGGCTTTTGGGGATCTCTAACAAATGATGATTGGTGATAAAATTTAACTCACTTGTTAATGGTTCCAAGGGGCCTGTCTTCCTTCAGTACGTAAAATATATAAAACTTTGTGGGCTTAAGCATCTGCTCCCAGGCTAAAGGAAGCATGCTTAATTCCACTTCTAAACATCTATTTCTTGAGAAGTAAATTATTAAAGATCTTCCTTTCCTGTGGATGCACAGTTTGGGTTGCCCATTGCTTTTCTCTCACTAGTGCATGATTTAACTCCATAATAGCAAGGGAATGTCCATGGGCGTGGGCAAAGGCAGATGGCTTGACTGTTCTTTTATTATTGGCATTCTTGATAAGCTAAAAATATTTCCTTGCATATAAGTTAAAGTTACCTAATATCAGACTCATCATTCTTTTATTCAGCCAACATTTTGAGCCACTAGTATGTGCCATGGGGATATAAATGTGGACATGGCAATGGCTAGATCATTAGCAAGCTTACATTTCAGAGAGTAGAGTGAAAAAGAAGACAGACAGCGGTGAAGAAAAGAGGAACAGAGGAAGGAGGGAAGGGAGGGGGGAGGGGAAGAAGAATGACCCTGGAAGGAAGGAAAGAAAAAATAAAAGAGAGAAGGAATAAAGGGAGGGAGGATGGGAGGTCAGTGAATGGAGAGAGAGAGTCAGAGAACCACAATCAATGAAACACCTATGTTCTTATACTGGATTCTGAGGAACCAATGCAAAATGTTTAGACACTTAGTTGTTTTTACTTAGCTGGTTGACTTTAGGTAACAGGAAGGGAAGTGTTAGAGATTTTATACTACACAGATAATTTGGCAACCTGAATTCAAATGATGTTAACCAGATAATGTGAATGAGAAGTGAGGATGCTCACTGTAGTCTAGTTCTCAAGGCAAGCAGGGTCAGTGCTTTATGATGGAAAGACTTAATTACTCATGTCAAATTTCTCGGATTTCAAATAATATTCATCTACATCAGGGAAAATTAGTTTATATATTTCTCTAATTCTCTTCATGTGCTTCATCATTGGTGTATCTTTGTAATTTAAATAACTGGGGTTACCATTTCCAAACGGAATCACTTCCCTATAATCAATGTTGTGCATACCACCATCAAAACTGCAATTCCTGATGAAAAATGTGTGAATAAATGAGTTGAATCTATCTGAATGTATCAAAATGACTACATGATTAGTATTGCATAAGTCCAATTTGCTTTCCTTTTTTCCTGTAGCCAATCGTTGTAAGTGTAACTTAAAGTTTCCTTACACCATGAACATTTTAACATTGCTATAATTTCATCTCTGAAGAACAAATTGAACTTTTAGAAGTCATAATGTCATTTTGTGTCTATATAGCTTGCAATTATATATTTAATATAAAATAGGTGTTTTAAGACCTACTTCTACATTTCAAATTCACATAGATTTGGGAGTTTTGAAAGTAATTATATCATACTCAAAATCACTTGAGAAAATTAATTTAAGCTTTGCTATCATGGCTTATTTAATTTCTTACCCAAGTGTCTCTATGGAGCAATTTATCATTTTTAGATATATGTATATGATTATCATATCAATATAAGATATTAGTTCAAGTCTATTGTATATTCCTGTTCCTTAGGTTACTTTTACTTTTCATAAAAATCTCTTCTCTATTCCACATTCATAGTAGAAATAAAAGATCATAAATGTCCTTCAAATATGATTTAACATTTTATTCTAACATCTTTCTTGTCACCTCCTTTTCCATGAGACATCTATTAATTTCATCACTCATTTTCTAAATTTACAAATACTTATATGCTTTTTGATAGAAAAAAAGAATTTGAAATGCTTCAGTGAATGATGAATTGAAATTTCAGGATGAGCAGGATACCCAATACAGAACCGAATCAAGGCTCCAGAGGATGAGGGTGAGCTTCAGAAGGTATTTGTACTGAAAAGCCAAGTGTTAATGATTGGTTAGTTATTGGTCCATGGACTTGGCCATCACATGTCCATCAAGCACTGTCTGTCTTGATTTGGTTTCTTGTATCCTGGGAAATCCTGGGATACTGGCTTTCATCTGTCTAATTGAGTGGGCTTAGTCTATTCTGTGTGCCTGACAAGTTAGGTGGCCAAGTTAAGGGACACTCCTTTGTTCATTTGAAGTGTATCAAATGAAATCTGTCATTTACCATGTCATTTCCCCTTTTTTTCTCATAACATTTATTGATTTTGGATTCATTCTATGAACAAGAAAATTCATTACTATTATGCCTGCTTTTGAGAATAATTTCTTTTAATTTATACTTAAAATCAAATATATGATAATCAAATGCATTTGTAAAATGATATTATACAAAGATCTCTTTATAGGTATAACCTTGGATATTGATGAAGTTCAGTTTAGTCACCCTTAAAGACTTTTGCTAGTAGAAAACCAAATATCTCAATCTCAGCACTATAAACACATAGGATATATATATATATATATATATATATAT
>VZQC01008952.1:5000-60509 GCA_009823505.1 Rhizomys pruinosus | reverse complement strand
AATTCTCATTTAAATGAATGGGTCATCAGAAAAGACAAGAGGAAATTAAGAATCAGGTGGGATGCTGCTACTTTAATGAACTGGAGTATTTTAACAACCACAAAATGCCAATTGCAGACATGATGAGTTTTATAAAAGACTTTATTTGGAAGGCAGCCAAGCGTGAGTATGGGAGACCCATGCATGACTCGAATCCATCTCTGCAAGCATAGGGTTTCATGATGTTCATGAGCTAAAGAAGCAGGCTGGAACTTGGTATGGAGAATGGTGGGGAGACACCATAATCACTAGTCACTGCATATATAACCCAACTTCATTATGCATCTCAGGGAACATATTCATAAAACTGTTGTGCTATATCATCTGAGGGTGGAGTTTCAGTTTTCTAATGCCAAAATGTCACCCATCAAATAACTTTGCAGGCCCAATTGAAGAGTTGATAACAGAGTTGGCTCTTTAAATCTCTGGAAAGTAAATTAGTCAACCATAATCACCATCAACCACACACTAGGGTTATTACAAGCTTGTCAGAGATGAAAAGTATATTATACTTTAGCTCTGTGGTATATAGAATTTGTCCATTTTTAAAGCTAATGAAAATCAGATAAGAAGATTACAGAAGGGTCAGAGCAATTAAATGCACAAAAGGACAGGTGTTTCTGTTGATTGTTAATCATTAAATATTAGACTTGGTCTTCCCATGGATTGAGCAGGCTTTGAGGAGCCATGGTATCTTTGAGGTGTATCTTTTGAGAGTTACATTCCATAAAACATTTCTTAAGTCATTAAGATATATTTCTGAGCTACAAAAGACTCTTATTTTCAATTGTAAAATCTAATTATAATATATGTCGAAAAGATGGTTGCAGCACATTTATCAATTTTTTTGTTTTTTAAAGTAAAACTTAAGTTCCAGAAATAAACAGCATCAAGAAAATTCTGAATCTAACTTTAATTTACCCAAATCTTTTTTTTTTTTAGTCTTCTAATTCAAGCCCTAGTTTGTTTCTGTCTAATTCCATTACTCATGTCAGTTGAGGACCCAACCTGTTGGGAGTGAGATGCACCTGATTCTCAGCATCTTGTTTAGTTGTTTTACAGGCTAAATCTGATAATCCCAGTATGATTTAGTAGTTATTCCTTCCTGAACTTGGCCTATCAAATGTTGTAACAAGGTATTCACAGACTTTGGCCCTGCAACAAAGTGATCATATGCTCAGCATCCAATTAGAAATATCTTGAAGCAAAAGAACATTTTAAGGTTCATTTAACTCAGCTTTTTCACATATTGTTTCCCCAGTGAGTCTTGGATTTTTCATGGAAGGACTATCAACACTTTGTAAAACTATAATTCTAAGGAGTAGAGTTAGGGCACACAGTAATAATGCTCTCTTCCCTGCTAATTAAAGCATGTTTTGTTCTCTAACAATGTTTTTGAATATTAACTTTATTCAGCCTAAGGGTCACCCATTTGATTAGCCTTTTGCATTCCTAACCTGAATAGTGGGCTCTATCCACATTCATTCTCAGCTATCTTAGGCTTTTTTCTAGATGAGGACTCTATATTAGTCAGGGTTTAGAGAAACAGAACCACAGAATAAATATATTAAATATTACAGTGATAATTTATTAGATTTGCTTACATAATATGAGCTGAATAATTGAACTATGGTGTTCTGCAAGGTGGAAGTGCTGAATACTCAGAGCTGCTCAATTCATGATTAAGATATATAGGCAGTCCCAACCTAGTGATAAAGGCCTGGAAGACTTCTGAAGCATCACTCATCTTTAGACTATGTTGGAAGCTAAAAATAAAACAGCATGGGTGAACTTGATGAAATCTGTGCCTTGATTCCACCCTATAGGTATGTATTAAACAACTGCATTTTTGAGACTCATGGGTCAAAATTAAATACCTTAAATAAAAAAGGGGGATATAGATAGATATGAAAACTTTTTGTCAAAAATCCTTGCAACCCAAATCTTAAAACTAACTATGGGAAAGGATTTGTATGTTCCAACAGGCCAGAGTATCACCAACTTAATGGCTGAGAAAGAAAATGCAGCTTTGCAGTGAGTAGGATGTACCAGAAAGTGCCAGCAGAAGGATTGACTCCTCTGGGCATTGAAGGGAAGAAATGCCTCAGATTGCTGCAGACATCAGGCCCCTCTCTGGATCCTACTAGTAACAACGATTTTTAATGAATCCTAACGAAGCTTACCTCTAGGTGCTGCAAGGTTTAATACAAGAGACGTTCTTAACACCCCCCCATAGAATAAAGAAATAAGAGAAGAATGAGTACGTTCTCCAGCTGTAGAATGGAGCCAGATGTTATAGAGGTATTCTCTTTAAAATCTAAAAGTGAATTGGCCAGCCTTTTTTGACTAATGGACATAGAAACTTGAAAAGGATTATTTCCCTATTCAAAACCAAATATAATTCTAAATTCTCCTTAGGCTATGCACTTAAACAAAATAAATTAATACAGGAGCTCTGACATCAAAAATGGATTATTCTATCTAAAATGGATTATTCTCCAAGGAGAGTTGCCAGGGGATCCAAGCCCCCACAAAATTTAAAGGCTCCTTGCCTCCAACTGGGATATCTGCAGGAAGAGAGGCGATAGGCCCTGCTGTTGAAGACTCGATATAAACATGGGAAAGATGTATGGGAGACTGCACTTGCAAGTAAACAGATGGTCTCTAGAATGCCAAAGAGTTTTACTAAAGGCCACTAAAACAATAATGCAGATATAGGTCTCCTTGATCAAGCAAGACTCCTCCGTCAGCAACATCTACACCTATCATGCCTGGAAATACTGTGGCAGCAGTGGCAGCCATATGTCTGTAATATCCCAAATCTAAGTGGGTATGAGCTCTCTCTTGGAGGAATAATCCCATGGCTGATGTCACACACTTAGCATCCTCTAATGGTTAGGAGATGTTTAAACCACACGAAGACCCTGCCATACGTAAACAGAAGAAATGTAAAATGCATGATTAACATACCATCCAAAACATCTGTGTCTATCCCAAAGTAACATACCAATAAAGAACAATTAGTACTGTTTAAATACCTATAGATCTTTGTGTGTGCTTTATTAGTAGAATCGAAAGGCTATATATTAAACTGTTTAAATACCTAAATATCTGATTGCATGTGCTTCTTAGTGGAGCGAAGGTTATGCCGGGACAAGTGGAGCCCCAGAAAGAAAAACAGCCAGAACTGACTAGAGACCAAAGACATTAGCTCGAGAGAAAGTAGAGTGTTTTGGCTTCTCATCCACTGTGCCCCCCTTATCTAAGCCTAGGGAACATCATGGCATAAGAGGGTTGTTGGAGAATGTAAGCTTCGATTGGGTTAATAGTGAAACTAACAAACAAAATAATGGACATTCATTTATCAACTTGATTGAACATACAAGCCCCCCCATCTGCTGGATGGTGGGACCATGAAGCTGTGTGGTTTGGGCACAACTGCTTGGCAAAGTGGTTTTACATGAAGATGCTTGTACTCACAAGTATCACTGTCACTTATTGCTAAAAAAAATGAAAAAAAACAAACAAAAAAGTTAGAGAAAAGAATGCGAAACTAAGGGCAGAATGCATGATCTGGGATGGGTAGGGGTGGGGTGGGGGAAGGGAAGGGGATATATGCCTGAAATGAATTGGAAAATGATGTATGAAATACACAAAGCATCAATAAAAATAAAAAAATAAGATTTAAAATTTTCATTGTAGCTACAAAAAAAAAAAAATAAGCTGGGTTCCACTGGCAACAAATGATGGCAGTACCAGCAGCAATAGGGTATAGGGACTCTGACAGGTCAGGAGTGAAGCTTTTCCCTTAAATCTCTTATATGTAGGCTGCTTCCAAAAAGTACTTTACATTCTGGAAGAGACTCTGGAAACACCCTCATAGGCTCATCTAGAAATATGTTTCTTAGTTAATTCCAGATCCAATAAAGTTTTCAAAGATTGATTATCACAGACTCCAATGCAGATACATGCTCTTTTTCCTGCTATAACCCTACACTCTCCTTCCAAATCATGTTCTTTTCCTCTCTCACCTGCGTCTAGCCCTGAGCCGAACAACATGTGTAGGCAATTAATGCTTCAATGTTTAATCACTGTGACTCGAGTATGGTTGACCAGGAAAGATTCACATTAAATTGTAACCGCACACTAATGTGCTTTTCTGAAACTAATGAGCCACTTGTGCCTGGAGAGAAGAAAACGGAAGTGCTGCTGGGTTGGGAAAAGTGTGCTCAGCAGTTTCAGCATTCCTTATTTATGGGCCAGACAGAAACAGCTCAAATGTACTTATTTTAGAGGTATTATAGGGTACACATTTTTTCATGACTGTCCCCCAGATTGAATCTATTTTGTTTGTGTGTTAGTTAATTTCCTTGTTATTGTGGTAAAATATCTGACAAAAGGACTTATGGAAGCAAGGGTTTATTTTAGTTGAAAGTTTGAGGGTTTAGCCCCTCATGACAGGGAAGTCATGATGCTAGGGACTTGAGGCCACTCATCAAATTATGACTATAGTCAGGAAAGAGGTTGATAAATATTCCTTCTCAGCTTGCTTTCAGTTTTTCTCAGTCACAGACCCCATTACATAGTATGGCACTGCTCACATTTAGGGTAGATCTTTTCACAACAGCCTAATTTACAGAATCCTTGAAAGACATCCCTAGAGGTTTGTTTCCATGGTAATTTTAAATCTTATCAAGTTGTGATCAAGGTTGACAACCAGGATTTGGATAGGCAGTCCTTTTCCTATGACCAACAGTGACAAATTGGAGCCCCATAATTTTCCAATCATACTGGTGAATGCTGGAATATTATATAGGATAGAAGACAAACTATTGATAACTAACCCTGAGATTTGGCTGGGAACCATTTCAACCTAATGATTCTCTTTTGTTGGAGTTTATCATTTGGAAGAAATAAATTGGATGCTTACTCTTTGAGTCCATTTCAGGAAAGGACCTGCAACAGCATGAAGACAGTGTTACACAGAAGGGAAAGGTGAGTTTTGAAGAGGCTATTTCCAAGTTATTATTTGAATATCTCTGTTAGACACGATCTATTAGGAAATTCTTCGGGAACAATCCAATACATTGGCCTGCAAGTATGTTATTTATTTGTTTACTCAGAAACAACTCATCATATAAATCTCAGTGAATACAATTTAGAATAATTCATTTGAAATGCAAATCAACAGAACAGTGAAGGAAAACATGTATGAGAAACAGGAAGTCCAACAGTCTTCATGTTTAATGGCACCTTCCACTAATTATGTAGTCCTTATGTCAAGATTCCATACGGAATCACCTCTTCACATATATGTGTTATGTGCCAGACTTTTCCTATGGAGACACAGCATACATACACATCTACTCACTCTAGAAAAAAAATACATGACAGACTAAAATAATGATTACTTTGATCTCCAACTTAGTGAAACAGTGTTTATATCAGGGTTACTAACAGGGATACAGGTGAGGGATTACTTACCTTTCAAATGCAGCTTTATCACCAAAACCACCAACCGACAGTGGTGAAGACTCACAGATGTTTCCAGTCAGCTCCACACTCTTGGATTCTACTCTCCCTGCAGCTTGGCTAGATAGATTCTCCTCCCCCAGTAGTTATTTACTTTTTTGGGGTATTTTTGAGACAGTGTCTCCCTTTAGTCCCAGCTGGCTTGGAGCTCACTCTGTAGACCAGGCTGGCCTTGAACTCACAAAGATCCACCTGCCTCTGCCTCCCAAGTGCTAGGATTAAAGGCATACACCACCATGCCTGGCTTATTTACTCTTTTAATAAATTTGGAGAGGGGGCTTAAAAAATCAGGTTGTCATTTTTCCAGACACATGGCTTTTTGTTTCCTCCTGAGTTTCATGAGCCTCTCCCACTTCATTCCTAGTCTAAGTGATTCCAGTAGAGAAAACTGCCAGAAAATAACGGAAGGTTATATTATCTTTAGGTTTTCCCATGCAAGGATGGCTATTTAACTTTGAAACACCTTCCTTTCATGAAAGCTATTAATCTGGATACATCAGGCAGAGGATGAACTCATTGAATAATCAATATGATAGGACAAATTGTGAACAGTGATCACATTAAAATTGTCATTTAAATGTCTCTTACAGATAACAGTGTTCATAGAAGGAGTGATTTAGACCAAAAAAGTCATATGAGTGTCTTTTACATAGATCGATATTAATATAAGGTATGATATTTTTCCATAAATAAAAATATTGGAATAGAATATTTCTAGAGATTGTGGATATAATGTTCTTCTGATATGTTTTCTTACCATATTTAAGGACTTTAATTTAATCCACAGAATCCCATGGCCTTCACAAAAAAAAGAATATTCCTAACCATTTTGTTTAAATGTAGGTTTGTCTATTTAAGCCTGCATTGAACTTGATGTTTTTAAATCTTTTTATTAAATTTTACTACATTTTCATAGCTAAGTAAACTATTTCAATCTGAGTATAATTGCTACCCATTAAAAACAGTGCAGATTTAAAAAATATTCTCCTGAAAAAGTTGATTTGGTGTCTTCTGAAGGAAAATGCCTAATGACACTAAAGTGTGCTGCAGAATCTGCTTTGATTGTGAGTTGAATTTTCAAGCCAAACATTTCAATATTACTTCAACATAAGCTGACTATCCGTATTACACACACACAGACACATACACACACACACACACACACACATGCACACACACACACATACACACGCACACACCTTTTCCTTGAAGATATCACATAACAAAACAGATGCAGATGGAGATCAAAAAAGAATCTTACTTACAGTCAGCCATAAAATGCTAAGTAAGCTTTAGATGGAGAACATAAATGATATGAAGAGTGTGGAACGCTGAAATTTAGAACTATTATGGAACGCTGAAATTTAGAACTATTACTTAAGCTACACAAATGATATCAAGAAACACCTAAAGAAGTAGGTTTTCCATAAAATAAAATGTAAGGGAGGACCAGTAAAATGTCTCAATAAATAAAAGTGTTTGATATATAAGCTTAATGACTTGAGTTAAATCCCCAGAAAAGAAGTTAAAAGAAATCTAGGTACATAGTATGCACCTATAATTACAGCACTCCTAGGGGAAAATGGGGGTGGGTGTGGGGGAGACAAGACAACTGCTTGGAATCTCATGAGCCAGCTAGCCTCTAGTACACAGTTCAGTAGAAATAAGAAGACTCTGCTTCACAACAAGGTGAAGGGAGGGATCATATTCCTCTGAATTTCACATAGCGCATAGCTAGACACACACACACATACACACACACACACACACACACACACACACATACAGAGCAATAATAAAAATAATTTAAAACAAATGTAAGAGAACTAAGAAAATCTAGGTGTAGATTCAAGTTGACCACAAAGGGACATTCATATACACACAGGCAGATATCACATGCTTCTTTGTAATTTTAAAGATTTACTTTATTTTTTCTTACATGCATCTCTGTGTGTTTCTATGTGCAGTTGCATGCAGATGCCAAAGGAAGCCAGAAAAAGGAATCTATTCCCTTGGAACTGTAGTTGTTGGTGCTGGGAACTGAACTCTAGTCCTCTGCAAGAGTAGCAAGTAATCTTATCTGAGGGACCATTCCTCTAGCCCCACACTTTTAATTTTTTAAGTTCTGCCTATATTTCTGTTCTGTTTTGTACATTTTGTGGAATGTATACATTGGGATATAAATGATATTCAGGATCTTAACTGCAATTTTGTGAACATAAAATCACCCCCAGTCTTGGAGACAAGCACCTTAAAATGAAAGAATTCATTAAGAAAATAGAATGCCAACATTATCTACTCTATCATCATCATCATCATTAATTATCATCAATCATCCTGATAATGAATATGTATTTGGCTATGTGAAAAGTATCAGATGCTCAAGGTTTCTGGACAGCAATAAAAATTCAGGTAGATAAATGGAATATAGAAATACATTTCCTTGGATTGATTTTAGTCATTACCACAAAAGAAAACATAATGTACAAGGTGTACTTAGGCTTTATTAAACATTAAACAAACATAATATATAGTTGTTCTTGTGATTCTCTTTTATTCATACACTTAAACAACAATTTTGCAGTAGTTATAGGCAGAGAAGTTCTTTTCCTAATATTTAAATGCATGTAAACTAAGCATCTTTGAATTAACATCTTCTCTTTTCTTTTAGGCTGACAGAGTTCAAATACACTGATGGCAATGCTGGAAAGCTTGACGTGACACAAACTCATGAACAATTGGTAGGAGTGCCTATGTCTATCATGCCTGGAAACATCTTATAGTTCCTTATGAACTAAAAATGACATATTCATTGATAAATATATTTTAGTTGCAAAGGGAAATTAGCATAATATTTATATATTAAAATGTCTTGTTGCTTTTGTTGGTAGTGAAATAAGTAATAAATGAATAAATGAAACAAATTATCTATCTTATGAAAGTCGAGAAAAAATCATCATGCACTCAGTGTTTTACTCCTCAGATGTGTTTGTCTCTCAATACCATACACTCCAAAGTGTTACTCTCCTGTGTACTGTCCTAACCACTGTCTCTGCCTGTATGTAAACAGGTTCTTTATTCACTTGAGAGACTCTAGAGTCAGACTACCAGTCTACCTCTTTCTAGACATGAGACCTTGGATAAAATACTCCTTTCCATCCAAAATATAAGTTTTACACAGTCAACAGTGTATAGTGATAGCTGGCTTAGTAAGTGCAAGTTATATTATTATATTTCAATGTTAAAATTCAAAATTTTCTAAAACAAATATTTTGTTTACCTTCATTATGGAGTACTTTTTTTTCCTTAAAAATTTGATTCCAATTTCAAACAATGTATTTTGATTATATTTAGACTCCTCCCTCCAAAGTCCACCTTACCACTCCTATACCTGGACATCATGCCCTCTATTATTATATGTCTTTTTTTAAAGGTCCATTGAGCCTCATCTGTCATTCCAAAGTGCTATTGCTCTATCTCTTACAGCCTGGTCTACTGACAAGGCTTTAAACTAGTAAAGAAAACTGACTCTCCCACTCCAAGCATCTATCAAATGCCTACAGATCCTCATCTGTGGCTGGTCTTGCCCATCTCACCCCTCTATGCTAGGCCACATTCTACATACACATGTTCTTTCTCCAATCATGACCATTTTGCTATAATGTAGGTTTGCAGATCTAAATTCCTTCTTAAATGTCCACTTGCAGATTGATGCAATACTGCAAAGCATTAAATCTGAGTCAGTGCTATATTCTTCTCTGACCCACACCATGCATATCTGGTTCTATTCTAGATGGACTTATCCTAATAAATATAATACCATTTTGCTAGAGAAGCCATTAGCCACACATGTAACTCTGGAGATTTCCTAATAAACATTCAATTACTCATGAAAACCCTATAGAAAATGGATGACATCTTCAGAGAGAGTAATCTGAAAATAACTTAAGAATAGATATACTCCCTTAGCAGCTTGCAGAGTATATTCTAGAACTATGAGAGCTAGTCTTCAGGGAGCAGAATTCCAGGTCAGTTCCAGCTGAGAAAGAAGTAATGCAATGAGTTTCAGTCTACCTTTGTATCGGTAAAGTACAATATTTCTGGGAATGAAGCTCCCCCAATTCCTAGGAATGATGTTCTATCATATTCCTAGGTTGAACTGGCCGTCAAGTGGGAGGTGTGATAAATATATAACCAATAGTTATCATTCATAGAACCCTGCATATGGTGTTGCCCACCAAGCATAGTCTTTGTGAGATGGCACCTGACCATGTCTCTAGTCTTTCACATTCTACTCTTCATTTTTTACTTCATGACCACATATGCTAGTTTTGTTTTATTTATTTATTTTCATATGTGTATGAATGTACTTGTGTGCATGTAGGTTTGTGCACCCATGTTGTGCAATGCTGCGGAGGTCAGAAGGCGTCGGATTCCCCTGGAACTGGAGTTGAAGATGGTTCTAAGCTGCCATGTGGGTGCTGGGGATCGAACCTGGGTCCTCTGTAAGAGCAGTCAGCACTCTTAACAGCTAGGCCATCTCTCCATCTCCCACACACATGCTAGTTTTAAAGGACTCCTGCTACCATTATCCACATACACCAGTTCCAGGTAACATTTACTAATGTCGCTGTATTTTGCAATCTTTATCTTCCTATTCCATGAAGATAATCAATAATTTGGAAGGATATGTATAATTAGCTTCTTTTTTTTCTTTTTAAGATGACAGACATCATTTAGATAGAGAGCAATGTGGGAGAGATTTTTGGATCATGAACTTTTATGAACTACTATTAACAGTTTAAGAATTTATCTTTTTGAGAGCAATAAGACAAGAAAAAGAAAGTAGAGGACTACTAATTGGAAAAGAGGAAGTCAAATTATTCCTTTTTGAAGATGACATGATAGTTTACCTAAGGGATGCCAAAAACTCCTCCAGAAAACTTCTAGAAACTATCAACAAGTTCAGTAAATTGGTGTGCTACAAAATTAACTTAGAAAATCAATAGCCTTTCTTTATGCCAATAACAAGCAATTGGAGAAGGAATACAAAACTTTCTCACTTACAATATCCTCCAAAAAATAAATTATTGAGGAACAAACATGACTAAGCACACTAAAAATCTCTACAAGGAAAAATTTAAATCCCTCAAGAAAGAGATTGAGGAAGATACTAGAAGATAGAAGAACCTCCCATGCTCATGGACTGGAAGAATCAATAGCAAAAATGACCTTCTTGTCCAAAATAAAATACAGATCCAATGCAATCCCAATTAAAATCCCCAAAAGCTTCTTCACAGACCTAGAAAAAAAAATCTTAAAATTCCTATGGAGAGGGGCTGGAGAGATGGCCTAGTGGTTAAGAGTGCCGACTGCTCTTACAGAAGACCCGGGTTTGATCCCCAGAACCCACATGGCTGCTGAGAACCGTCTGAAACTCCAATTCCAGGAGAACTCCAGTTCCAGGGGAATCCGACACCCTCTTCTGACCTCTGTGGCATTGCACGACACGGGTGCACAAACCTACATGTAGACAGTACATTCATACACATACAGAAAAAAAAAAAAAGAAAGTTCCTATGGAGAAACTAAACACCCCGGATAGCCAAAGCAACCTTGAGCAAAAAAAAGCAATACGGGGGGGGGGGGATTACAATACCAAACTTCAAACAATATTTCAGGGCTATAGTCATAAAAACAGCCTGGTATTGGCACAAAAACAGATCCATAGATCAATGGAACAAAATTGAGGATCCGATCCTGAGCACATCCAATTTCAGCCACTCCATATTCGACAAAGGGGCCAAGAAGACTCAGTGGAGGATAGACAGCAACTTCAGCAAGTGGTGTTGGCATAACTGGATCACCATTTGTAGAAGAATAAAACTAAACCCCTACTTCTTGAAGTGTACAAAAATCAACTCCAAGTGGATCAAAGACCTCAGTGTGAAACCCAAAACTCTGAAAATGATAGAAGAAAATGATAGTGACCTATAAGACATAGGCCTTAGAAAAAGACTTTATAAATTAGACAGCAGCTGTGCAAAAATAAGGTTAAAAATTGACAAATGGGACCATATTAAATGGATGGAACTTGAATCAATTATGCTAAGTGAAATAACACAGTCCCAGAAAAACAAACAACAAATGGTATCCCTCATTTGTGGATGCTAGCACCAGATCCCTAGTTGAAAGGCAAGCTGAGCAATGATAATGTTATATTTCTTTTTATCTGAAAGCAATTGTGCTGTTAGAATGTGAATCCCTTAATGGGCTCTAGAATTAACACTTATTTTCAGACTTTGTAATTTTGGTATTTGGATGGAAGTTATGAATTCATATTTTAGAGTAATATAAAATTAAAGGGGAAAATGTGAACTCCTAAACATATTTTGGAATTAGCATACAATTTATTTTCAGAGGTCATAATTTTGGTATATACGTGATGTATATATAGGCATATTTTGGAGCAATACAAATGGAAGGGAACAGTGACAAAAGGACTGGGTAATAGAAGTCTGAAATTGTTAACATCTGCCCAAACAATAAATCTCTGCAGAGAATAATTTTAATAAAAAGACTGAGAAAAAGATACAAGATATATATATATGGCAGAATGCATGAACTGGGATGGGGCAGGGGACATGGAAATGGGAATGTGCCTAAATTGGACTGAGAAATTATGTATGAAATACAAAAAGATAAAAATATTTTATAAAAAGAATTTATCCTCATAATGGATAGTGTCTAGAATAACAACTTAAAATAGTAAAGATTACCTGTATGTTAAATTTATGTAAATTTTAATTGGATTTGTGAAGTTTATATATTTCTGATCTATGTTTGGGGATAAGTTACTTCTCTAAACACTTTCATATTGATTTTATGTTAAAGTTTATGTTAAAGGCTCAACATATGCTAAACAATACATATGCTGACTTTCTACATACAACAATAATAAGAAAAAAATTAAGCAAAACACAGACAACTGTAAACTCAGAGGAAATTTTAAGGGGAAATTCACATAAACAAGTGAAAATTCACCTTAGTTTTCATTTCAAATAATTATTTTAATTTTCATTTATGTGCATGTGAATATATTTTAATATATGACATGAGTTTGATGTTGTATATTCTTCAGCTACCAATAAATTCAATGATACATTCCTGCTAAACATGAATAGGTTTTTAGTAAGCCATTCAAATATTTCTCTCTAAAATAATGACAACTATTTCTGTACTCTTAATTAGAAGAGCTTTGGTTTCAGTTTAAGTTTATGATTTTATTTTTATTTTTATCAACAGCTCATGTTCTCTTAGGACATTTTATAAACATAAAACATCAACATGTTGATATACTTGGATTGTCAATGAAGTATATGTTATGATTTTTTGTAATTACGTGAGACATATTAACTGATATGAATATTAGGTAACAAAGTATAAACATCGTAAACCTGTAACTATTTAGTTATGTAAAATTTGATTCTACAGAGGTTTCTGGATTAAAAAAAAAACACCTATTAGCAAATTTTTCAGTCTTGTTATGTATCCAACATAGAAAAATACAGCACATGCAAAATTTATTTTGATGTTGGAGCTAATGAGGAGAAATAAGCTAATGGTGAAAAATCTTTTATCTTAAGTGTACAGTGAGTTGGTAGGTTGCTGACACTCTGGCTAATGCTCATTTATGGAATCAGAAGGAAATTTTAATTATGTTTGAATTCAAAAAAGCCAATAAACTTTTAACCATTTCAGTTTAATTCTGTGTGGACAAAAATGCTCTTTCATATTCTCTGTCTCTCTTTTTCCCCTCTCTGTTCTGTATGAAACACAGAGGAAAAAGAAGCCAAATAAATGTAATAATATAACTAATGTGCTCAATGCCTTATGTGAAGGCTTTAATGAAAAATTTATAATATACTTAATTTTTCAAAATGAACTACATATTTGTTCTACCATCTGCATGATAGTTCATATTTACTACTCTTTAGGACTGATTAAAATCCCTCACCTATCATCAGTGGATCCCCCTCATTCACAAGAAGAGCAAGAACACAAAGGCTCAGAAATCATCAAAGTGTATTTAATAAAATTCTTCAAAGTGTGAGTCTTTGGACAGGATCCCTATCCTAAACTCCACCCACCCATGGCTCAGGGACCATTTAGGAAGAAGGGACAGAATCACTCTAAGACCCAGGAAAGAGTTACATGACCGTATTCAAATAGAGTCTTGTGGGCTCCTGGAACCTTGATGATATGAACCTATAGTAATGATATCAACACCCACAAGACCCATGCCAACTCAGACAAAAACCCAGCTTAGAACTGTGAAAATTAGCAGTAGGCCCCTATATCAATTGAAAAATTATTATCAGCTGATTACTGGTGGGTGAGGAAGAGCTGTTCTTCTGTACAGGAGGGACTCTGGATAGGTTGACTCGACCCCAAGGAATGAACTTGCACTGAGGAATGTCTGGGGACACTAACCTGACTGTATAAGCCTTAATACAAATGACAGATAGGTCTATGGAGGGTGCAAGTGAGGAAGGGGTTACGAAGATTATTAAAATGTTTTGTGTGAAATACACAAAAAGTTAATAAAATTTTACAAAACTATATAGTGCATATGGGTAATTTTATTTTTATAATCACCTGCTGTTGTCTATGTAGTTTGGCTCCATACATTGGCCATTGTGAAAAGTGTGACCAACAAGGATGAACAAGTATCCATGTGGCATGCTGGCCAGTATGTCTTCACATGTACAGCAAGAATAAACATAGGTCAATCAGGGTAATTTTATTTTTAGTATTCTATTACAGAGATACATGCTCAGCCCTGTTCATTGTCACACGTTTAAGATATCTTGGAAATGGAAGCCACCTAAACGCTCTACAACTGATGAATAGATACTGAGAACATGCTGCGTGTACACACAGAAGTTCTATTCAGCTGTATGTAAAAATGAAATCATGAAATTTTCAGGCAAATAGGTGGAATTTGAAAACATCATATTGAATGACCCCTCTAGGCCCTGCGAAAGCCTCAGGTTTTGTTTATTACCATTGTAACACCTTTCTATTTCTCCATATTTTTCACTTGTCCTATCAACATATTTTGATTTAGAATGTGTTTTCACTACTTCTGTCTGTGGAATACATTCTGTTCTCTATTATCCTGGATCTGACTTGTTACGACACACAAAGGAAACTTCTCATCTGCCATTTTAATAAGGACCCATTCTTTCCTTTCCCCTTTCCTTTCCTTTCCTTTCCTTTCCTTTCCTTTCCTTTCCTTTCCTTTCCTTTCCTTTCCTTTCCTTTCCTTTCCTTTCCTTTCCTTTCCCCTTCCTTTCTCTCTTCCTTCCTCTCTTTCTATCTTTCTTTCTTCCTTCCTTCCTTCCTTCCTTCCTTCCTTCCTTCCTTCCTTTCTTTCTTTCTTTCTTTCTTTCTCTCTCTCTCTCTTGCTTCTTTTCTTCCTTCCTTCTCTCCTGTCTTTCTCTTCTCTCTTTATTTTTTCTTTCTTTCTTTTCTTTATTGGGTCAAGATTCTACTCTGGCTGGCCTGAAACATCATGTAGACCAAGGTGGCCTGAAAGTTACAGAAATCCAGCCACCTCTGCCTCTTGAGTGCTAGGAATAAAGTTGTGGGCCACCATGCCCATCTTTGGCTTCAAACTTTTGAATCTCTGATACAAATCCTTTTAGAGGTGTAAGAAACTGTGTTCCTCATGATTTTTTTTCTGCTGATTTATTTGTCTCAGCCATGTTTAACTTTAACAAAATTGCTTTGAAAACATGGATGCTTTGTTTCAGTTCTTTTGGGAAATTTTGTGGAAAATCATTTTGACCAAGAAGTCTGGAACATAGATTATTACTTTAATCTTTATAAAACAATTACCTAGAAATAGTTTCAGTCTCAGAAAAAGTAAAGATGTATGCAAACAAAATTAATCACCAAATTTCAGCTTTTTACTACAAAACGTGGAGAAGCAAACTGCATAACTCAAACTCAAACATTAGGCAAAAAAACAATGCAAAATATAATGTTTAAATTTTATAATGGATGATTGGGATGAGTGTTTTGTTTCCTTAATTTACCTTTCGTTTGGGCCATGAGAACTTTTGGAAATAATATGCCAATTTCTTCTCTGGATGAGTCTTGTTTTCTCAGTTGTTTAAATGCTAAATGATTCTATCTTTAGTACCAACCACAAGCATATAGTCTTGCGGTAGCCAATCAGAAGATCTACACATTCTCTGCTTCAAAAGTAATAAGCATGTAGGTCAAATAAAACTAAAACAATGCAGTGAAATGTCTGTGGAAATGTTGCTTAAAGGAGAAAGTGTCCCACTTGATTTGAACATGAGACACAGAACACAGGAGAGACACTGGTTATTTTGTCACCTTGAGAAGGGCAGAAGTTCTGAAGGAATGGGGGATAAATGAAGTCCTTGAGAAAGTGACTTCAGACATGGTGGTATGAGCATTATCCCACATTTTCAATGAGGACCTTCACTACTCAATTCTTGTTTTATTTCTTGTGGTAGCTCTTCTATTAACATTTTACTCCATCACTTATGCAAGTGTTACATAGTGGACTTTGAATAGACTCAGATTGAAATGTTTATAACAGCATGATATGAGTTAATTTAATTCTTTAGAGTGCACTGTAATGCATGTCGAGATTTTGTAAATTTACATGTTTATTTTTAATCCACTTTTGCTTGAGTACTTAAGCTATGATTTTCCCTTTCTCTTACTCAAATTCTAATCTGGGGACTGGAGAGATGGCCTAGCGGTTGAGAGCACCGACTGCTCTTGCAGGGGACCCAGGTTCGATCCCCAGCACCCACATGGTGGCTGAGAACCTTCTGTTACTCCAATTCCAGGAGAACTCCAGTTCCAGGGGAATCTGAGACCCTCTTCTGACCTCCGCGGCATTGCATGACACGGCTGCACAGACCTTCATGCAGACAGTACACTTAATGCACATACAAAAATAAAGAAAATTAAATTTTTTTTAAATTCTGATCTGTATCCCTGCCTGTGCTCTTTTTAGCTTTATTAATGTAGGCATTAAGAGCTATGAATTTCCCTCTTAAAACTGCTTTTAAAGTGTCCAGGAATACTTTTATTTCTTTTTTGATAAATTGCATTTTTATTAAATGAACTCCTTTAGCCCACTGATCATTCAGGAGTGTGTTGTTTAATCTCCAGGGGTTTCTGCGGTTTGTGGAGCTTCTTTTCCTGTTGCATATAAGCTTTATTGCCCTGTGGTCTGATGGAATGCATGGAATTCTTGCAATTTTTTAGAATTTGTTGAATTTTCTTTTGTGTCCCAGAATGTGATCAGTTTTAGAAAAGCTTGCATGCACTGCTGAATAGAAAGCGAATTCTTTGCTGTATGTGAAATATTCTGTAGATGTCTGTTAGGTCCATTTCTTATCAGTTGTTATTTAATTCAGATGCCTCTCTTTTTACTCTTTGTCCCGTTGATTCTGTCTATTGAAGAGAGTGGGGATTTGAAGTTACCTATTAATATTGAATTGGAGTTAATCTATGTTTTATAGTCCTGGAGTACTGTTTTTATGAATTTGGGTGCAACAGAGTTTGATCAGTTGTTCCTTTGATTAGAATGAAGTGGTCCTTTTTAAATCTCTTTTGCCTGGTTTTAGTCTAAAATTTATGTTGTCAGATATTAGAACTGCAGCACCTTCGTGCCTTTTAGAGCCATTTTCTTGGAATACTTCTTTCCATTCTTTTACCCTAAGATAGTGTCTATCTTTGAAGTTGAGATGAGTTTCTTGGAGAGAACAAAGAGTTGAGCTTTCTTTTTTATCTATTCTGTTAGTCTGCATCTTTTGACAGGGGAGTTGAGGCCATTGGTATTTGATGATAATATTTAACGATAATATTGAAAGATGTGTACTGGACACTGTAAGCTTTATTTCTTTGAGTTTTTAGATTTATTTTGAGTTTCCATTATTAAATCCTTCTTTGTTTTCTTTCTGAAACCTCTTGAGTGTGTTCAGTCAGGTCTCCGGTCCTTTGTATTACTTCAAGTATTCTCTGCAGGCCTGGTTTGGTAGACATGGATTCTTAGAGCCTATTCATGTCATGAAAAAAACGTTCTGTTCTCTATCAATCATGATAGATAGTTTTGCTGGATAGAGCATTCGGGGTTGGCATCCAAGGTCATTTAGAGCTAGGAATACTTTGGTACTGGCTCTTCTGGCTTTCATACTTTGCATTGAGATTTCAGGTGTGATTTTCATGGCTTTTCCTTTATATGCAACTTGCTCTTTCTCTCTAGCAGCATTCAGTACCCTCTCTTTGTTCTGCATATTTAAGATTTCATTATGATATGCCATGGAAATTTTCTGTTCTGGTCATATCTAGTTGGTGTTCTATGTGCTTCTATAGGTAGTTATTCGGTAATTGTGGGAAGTTTTCTTCTATAATCATGTCAAATATCTGTTCAACAACATTGGCTTGGGATTCCTCTCCTACAATTCTTAGATTTAGTCTTCTCATGTTGTCCCACATTCCCATAGTCTACTCTTTTTTTTTAATATTACGTAGTCTTTCTTTAGGACTCTAGATCTTCAACTTTGTCAACCACTCTTGATAATTCTGTTTTCTGTTTCATTCATTCTGCCTCTGTGAGGTTATCTGCAGTTGTTTCCAAATGGTGTTACTGAATTCATGCAGGTTTCTGTTGGATTTTCCACACTATTTCTACCTTTTGTGAATTCATTTTAAAGTCATGAATTTTTTTTGATATTTCACTAAACTGCATGTTTGTATACTCCTGAGCTTGTATGACAAGTTCATTGTGTGTCTGTGTTTTCTTTAAGTTCTTTAGTCATTTTTTTTTTTTGCTGTTCTTTTAAATTCTGAGTCTATCCCTTCCTCAGAATGGTTTTCATTATAGTGCCCTTCTAGAGAGGGAGTAGGTTTTGTTGGGGACATATTTTTTTCATATTATTTGTGTTTTTGTGCTGTTGTTTGGGCATATGGATGTCCTTTATTGGCTATTTGATCAGTAGTTATTCATGTTTGGTTTTCTCAAATTAGGTTTATATCTATCTATCTATCTATCTATCTATCTATCTATCTATCTGATAGCTTGGTTACTTTTTGTTCCAAGTACTAGGTAGGTATGGTTGTCCAGCAGACCAAGAGTCAAGGAAGATGGGGGATGGGATTAACTTAGGTGGTGCTTACCTCATTCCTTACATGGATATTTCCACCCCCAATATTCCCCTTCTCTACTTTCATTTTACTTCTGTTTTACTATTCCTACTCACTTATTGAATTCCTACCCCAAGTACTCCAATTCTACTTACCTGGATTCCACATGAATTCTAAGTTAAACACACAAAACACTATTCTCATTGGTCCAGAAACAATTTTTTTTCAATGTTAGGGTTGCTTGGAGAAGCCATTAACACCTTCACTTATCTTTGCTTATTCTAAACATAGGACTTGACAGCCCCTTCTCTGAGATATCACCCATGTAAGACAGGTATTTACTTATATACTGTTCATTTGCATTTCTACATCTAATTCTTCCTTACAGTTAGCTTAAAAACAGATAAAGAAGCAAGAAAAAGCAAACATATGTGTCCCAATCCATTGTCTTTGCTATAGTTTAACATTTTTGTTTTTTTTGTATTATAATGTGTATGTTAAAGTTGTCATCTGAGAACTGAGGGGCAAGCACATTCCTTGTAAGGACTGGTAAGTACTCTGCTCTGTGAATATTAATGAACATTTTCAGATATCATGGTCGCAGTTTCAAACAGTGCAGTCAAGAGATGTTATTTCTTTTAAAGATAGTGAGTTTATTCCTCAGAATCCTCTAATGCCATTCTTTTGATGCACTTGTTGCAATATATAGGTTTCTTTCTTAAAGACAAGTATCTCTAGGAACTATCTGAAAACAGGTATTAAAGATCAATAAATGTCTTGAGAAGGAATTTGGAATTTTCAGGGGACACCCATTCAAGAAGTCTTTACAGGATTATACATTTCTGGTGAATAGATGTATCTGGAGAATGTCTAGCAATTGCAAAGGCTTAGCTAACTCATTTCCTGCAGACCTTTTCTTAAACTCTTTTCTTTAACACCTGTTATCCACCTTTTAATCACACCATTTTGTTAAGTTTTTTTGAAGTTTTTTACATTTTCTTCCTTTCTTGTGATATAACCCCTAGAGTAGATTTGGTAGAATAACAATAACTCACCAGTAACAACTGGCCTCCTGTCTGAAAGGATCTTAATCCTCTCCTTGAGACACTGAGGCTAGCTATCAATGTCAAAAGTAAGACAGGTTGTTCTGGAAATGTATTAAGTTCATGTCATCTGATTTTGGAAGGTATATTGTTATTGAAGAGCAGATTATCTGAACTTGTTTGTATCATTTTTTATTAGAAAACTCAAATGAATACTTATAAACAAATGTATACAAGGAGGAGGAGTGATGATTGTCAAAGTAACTAGAACACTAATACTAGGAAATTATTTTGATTGATTGGCTTGCTCATAAGTCTCTGAGGGGAAAAATATCCTGGTTTCTGTTGGTAATTGAGAGCTGCTGGGAGAAGATGAGCCACTTTTCTTTAGGAGTGTGGTGCCTGGTAGGTTGACCAGATTCCAAGGAATAGAACCACACTTAAGAGCTTTTGGATAACAAGATTAGACTCAATAGGCATTTGATTTTTATTTTATTTTATTTTATTCTATTTTATTTTATTTTTGGTCTTTTTGAGACAGGTTTCCCTGAAGCCCCAGCTGGCATGGATAATAGGCATTAAAATAAAAACGAAAAAGAAAGCCGGGCATGGTGGTGCAGGCCTTTGATCCCAACACTTGGGAGACAGGCAGGCGGATCTCTATGAGTTCAAGATCAGCTTGGTTTACAGAGTGAGTTTCAGGCCAGCTGGGGCTACAGGAGACCCTGTGTCAAAAAGACAACAAAAATTAATAAGAGAGCACAGGAAGTCTTGGGGGATCATAGGATGGGACTAGAAATGAGGGAGGGGTTCTGAATGTGATCAGAATACTTTATACACAATTCTCAAGGAATCAATAAAAATCTTGTTTTCTGATGTTACAGACATTATTCAAAAGTATTTTCACATCTGATGAAACTGACATAGTAAATATCAAGAAATCATTCTAGATTTATGTCTACAATGACATGATTTATTCTAACAAAGGCAAGGCCAGTGATTAATTATTGATTTGTCCCAGGCTCTTTTGTCCCAAACCCAGCAAGTCACACTCATTCTCTGATAAGAAGTGAATGATTGTACCCCCAAAATTTGTTTGTTGAAATACTATTTCCAAATGTGACAGAAATACTGGAGGCAAGATAGATAGGTGATAGATGATAGATGATAGATAGATAGATAGATAGATAGATAGATAGATCTCTTTTCAGCTTATATGAAGAAACTGACTTAGAACCCAGAGTGACAGATTAAAGATGTCTACAGCATTAAAATAGAAGACTTTTTGTGTTAAATGGAAAGGGTAATGGCTTTTTGGTAGAAAACCCATCCCTAAGAATATACAAACCCTTTCCGTAAATGTGAGGTGCAGAGTACTTAAGAAAACCAACAAAAGAGCGATGCTCCACTAAGCAAATGGCATTTTCTAGATCAGGTATTTAAGATGGAGAACTCTCATTCTCTGAAGGTGTGGAGAACAGGTATGGTCAAAAAGTGAATATTGCTAATAATTAAGGAAGTGCAAATTAAAACCACTTTAAGATATCATCTCACCCTGATAAGGCTGACAAGAATCAAGAAAACAAATGATACCAAATGGTGGAGAGGGGGGAAGTGTGGAGAAAGGGGAACACTCATCCACTGCTGGTGGGAATGCAAACTAGTACAACCACTATGGAAAGCAGTTTGGAGAATCCTTAAAAGACTCAGAATGAGCCTACCACCTGAACCAGCCTTACCACTTCTGGGAATATATCCATCAGACACTTCCTACCCCAGAGATATGTGTACGACCATGTTTATTGCAGCTCTCTTCACAATAGCAAAGAGTTAGAAGCAACCCAAGTGGCCCTCAACAGATGAGTGGATAGAGAAAATGTGGTACATCTACACAATGGAGTTCTATGCAGCAGTAAAGAAAGATTACATCATGAAATTTGGGTAAATGGATGGAACTAGAAGATTTTATGCTAAGTGAAGTAACACAATCCTAGAAAAACAACTGTATCCCTCATCTGTGGATGCTAGTACCAAGTACCTAGGTGTAAGACAAACTGACCAATGTTAATGTTATATTCCTCGTGATCTAAAAACAACTGTGCATTGTGAATCCCTAAACAGGTTCTAGATATGACCTAACATTTAGTTTCAGACCTTGGGTTTTTGGTATATTATGGAGGGTATGTATGGATCTTTTAGAGTAATATGGGATTAAAATGGAAAGATATGAATCAAGAAATATGAAATGGAAATAAAATTGTTTCCAAAGGATACAATTTTAATATAGGTGCAATGTAACAGGCTGCCACAACTTAGCCTTTCTGGGTGCTTAAAGACCATACTTAACATGCATATGAATTTGGCCGAGGGACCTAAGGGATGACTTTGTTCCTTGCCCTCAGAGGTCAACCACGTCTTAGGGGATTATGCATGGGGGCATCTCTTGAAATGTCCTGCAAATGTGGGTCACCAGTCTCCCTGTTCAGGGAGGTCTTGGAGAGCCACTAATGGGATTTCAGCCAGTGTCCAGTCTATAAAGAGGAAAGTCTGCTCATGCTTCAGAAAAGGAAGCCTGGTCTAGCAAGACCTGATTTTGTCCTTGAGTGGATGGAACTGGTAAATGAAAAGCTGAAAGGAGCAAGGCACTCCCACACTTCTCCCCCCCTCCCAAAAAAAAAAAAAAATCCAGAGAGACTCCTGAGGATCAAGTCCTCAACTGACCTTGAGAAAACAAAAACCTTGGTTAATCTGGGCTAACTGTGTGGCCTTAAGCATCCAAAAGGAAAGTACATGCAGAAATAAATAATCAGTAAAACGAGAGAAACTGTACTGCAGACATAAAACTTGAGATCTTAGTAAAATGACAAAAAGAAAAAAAGAGAGAGTACTGTGGTTTGGCCTGTCTTCAATTCTTACTGACAAGTGCATCTACTTTGTGGCTGCCACCACTTTTGGCACTCCTCAAAGACATGAGACACAGCTTTTTAACCTTCCAACATGGAATAAATACTCATGTCTCTCCAAGAATCCTCCAAACCTTCAATGCCACATGGGGACTACTGAGATACCCAGCATGTGGACTAAACAGCTAAGGGGATTTCAGCCTTGTCAGAATATAGACTGCCATTGTTGGACTACCCGGGCTGTATCATGAAGGCCAGTACAGAGGTATCAAGATAGGATAGTGCTTACTGGACTTCATTTGGGGGACTATGGGAGGGAAAGACACCAACGTGGAACAAAAGTGCAGGATCGATGATTGTTCGTAATTGCCAAGGAGGAACTTTGGAACACCTCCTTAAGGAAAACATGATATCTTTTAGGGAAAAAAAAGTCCTCCAATTCAAGTGATATGAGTATGTATGTATGTATGTATGTATGTATTTATATATATATATATATATATATATATATATGTGTGTGTGTGTGTGTGTGTGTGTCTTTACTGTAGCAATGCAAGTTGGAGAGAACAACAACAAAAGAACTGAAAGAAAATAAACTTCTGGAGAGACTTCAGAAAAAGATGCAGGACATGTATGGCAGAGTGCAGGGACTCTGGTTGGGTGGGGGGCATGGAAAGGGAAGCGACGCTAGATTTGATTGAGAAATGATGTATGACTTATGGAAAAAGTTTAATAACAATAAAAAAGTGAATATATTTATTTTGTATCAATGTAACCATTTTGTCAAGACTAACTATAAAAGCCAATGAGAGATCAAGGTGCTGACAAGGCACCAATCAACCAAACTAATGTCCAAGATGCTCTGTCAGAATTGATATGTTTTTCATCTTACATAATCTTGAACATTAAAATTCAAGTATACACTATGAATGTTCCTAGACAATTAATAGACTCACATCATGTAGAACACTATTGCCTTTATTGATATATTGATATACACTAGACATGATGTTCATCATCTTTGTACCTATTGCTTTATTCTTAGAAGGAAAATGGGCCAGGCAAATTGCACTGAAAGTTTGAATCAATTTCCATGAACATTTAGTATGGGTTCATGCCAACAAGTCCACAAGTTAAACATTACATGGTATATATGGCAGATATCAGAAAAAAGTAGTACAGGCCATAATATGTGGGTATGATGATCATCAGGCGTAACCTTTTGAATATTCTGCTTTAATAGTATTTGATAATCTGGTAGTGTTTTGGTCAAACTTTCTGATCATAATTCTCTATTTTCTTACACTCAATTTTGTCATGAGGAAAATTTGCCCTCTCAAAGCAGTCCTAAGCAGATAATAATGGAAATGTATCAGTCCCACAGGATCATTGGCAAAGAGGAACAACTATATTAAATAAAACCTGTCTCATATACTGGACTCATTCCACAATTTAAGTGTGGATTATAGTAACATAATAGTTGCTATAATTTATGCTACTATGCTAAATGCATTTCACTTATTAATTTTCTGATTCCTAACAAATTTATTGAGTTTATATAATTGATCTAGCTCACGGAAGAGTTGAAAATATGTGTGTTCCTGAGAGGGGATATGAAGTAGCTTAGAGGTAGAATTTAAACCTTTGTCTTTCTGATAATAAGCCAAATATGATGCTGTTCTACACCCATTTTATTTTCTGAAGCAAGAATGAACAACATTAAGTTCTTTATGAATGGTTAGATAACCCGAAGAAGATATTTTCACTATGACATCAATCATAGGTAAAGATACTAACACTGTTAAAATTTATGTTGAGCCAAGCATCTTGTGTTCTGGCATTTGGGAGGCAGAAGTACGTAGATTTCTGTGAGTTCAAGGCCAGGCTTGTCTATGTAGTGAGTTCCAGGCCATCTGGGGCTACAGGAAACCCCTGTCTCAAAAAACCAAAACCAAAATTATGTTGAAGGATTTAGTGATACCTTTGAAAGGAAAATGAAGAAAGAATATAAGGCTACATGTAAATTTTCTTGAGGATTCTGTTCCCTTTTTAAAATAAACTTTGTATTTGTGCTGGTTTTTTATTATATGAGATTTCATATGTGCGAAAAATTGTGTTTTCTGAAATCCACACCTAGTTCCCTTTATTTCAATTCCTCCATCTTTTTCTCCATATTTCCCCTCAATTGACTGTATTATTTTTTGCTTTACCCACTAAATACACTTGGTGTGCCAAGTATGTGTTGGGCCATCTACTGAAGCATGGGTAGCCCCACAGGGGTTGTAAATTGAAGAAAACTGACTCTCTCTCTCTCTCTCTCTCTCTCTCTCTCTCTCTCTCTCTCCCTCTCTCTCAGAAACCATCAATTTCAGGCATCTTGTTAACTAGGAATAAGAAATCATTGATCGCCCCTCTCCATGCTGGAGTTTTGGCTGGTTTGAGCTTGAGCAGGTTTGTGCATGATGTCACAACTGCTATGAGTTTGCATTGTCCTGCTGTATCATAATCCACTACAGCCTTAGGCTCTTAGCATCTTTTTGCTTCTTCTGTGATGATTTCTGAGCATTAGGAGGAGGAGTGTGATGTAACTGTTCCATTTTGTGCTGAGCACTCCATAATCTCTTATTCTCTGCTTCTTTATAGTTGTGGATCTCTATATTAGTTGCCATTTAATGGAAAACAAGTTTCACTGTTTAGGGTTGAAAGATGCTTTATTTTACAGGTATTACTACAAGCCATTAAGAGTTTGTTTAATAATGAGTCCATTTGGCAAAATAATAAATAGTACTTGGTTCTCCCCCTAGGGCCAATGGCCTTTCTTACCAATCATTCTTCATCCACTTAATGGTGTCAGGCGTGAGTTAGTTCTTGTGGATCAGGGCTTTAGTTATTCCCCTGGCATTTGATCCACTATTGCATCAATGGGCCCATCTTAACAGGCTCGACATCACTGTAGCTGGCAGGGTTCACACCTGGGTAAGACTGATGATTACTTTTCTTTCTGGACAGTGTTTTCCAGCATAATTAAAATCAGCCAATAGGGATGAATCATAAGGGTTGTTAACAGCACAGTTCGCATTTATTTTTAATATTGCCATTTTCATACAATACATCTTAATCAAATTTAGAACCTTCCCCCCTTCCCCATTCCCCAATACCCCACTTCCCACAAGATTTCAGGTATTCTGTCATAAGTCCTATTTAGTAAATCATTTCTGTCCAGGTGTGACTAGGTGCAAGTTCATCCACTAGAGTCTAGTCAGTCTATGGAGACTCACTATCTTCAAGAAGATCTATTGTCCTTTGCCCCATGGCAATCATTTGCCAATACTTCCTTAGCTAGTGGTGGAACTTGCTTCTATCTATTGGATTAGCATGAGTTTTGTGCATGTTGTCAACATCGTTGTAAGATTATAGGAACAATTTTCAAATGGCCTAAAAGCATCTGTTTTCTTATTTTCATGCACCAGTCTTGGCTATTATAAACAATCTTTCCATCCCTTTTCCACTGTGGTCTCTGAACAATGAGTAGGTATGTTTTAATGCAGGAATCTTATCCAGAGACATACACTCTGCAGTCTCTTATTTTTTTTTTTTATCTTTGGCCAATTGTGGCTTTCTGTGTGCATCACACCCTGTTGAATGAGGAAGCTTAGCTAGTGAGTGTAGAGGGATGATTACATATTCTCTTTACCCATTTTATCTATGTTCCATAACATTTAGGTGTAGAGATTCCTGTGCAGATGTATCAATTAAGGCTGGGCATCTCTCAGGAATATTTTCTCTCTGTGTGTGACCACTTCTGGAACCCTAATAGCCTCCCTCCATCTATTGCAAAAAGAAGCTTCTTTGATTACTGATGTATAGTATGTTTGTCTGTAAATATGAGGATCCATATGGTAACAATTTTTATTTGACTGAAAATATGAGGATCCATGTGTAATTTTTTTTATTTTTCTAGCAATATGACAAAGATAGGGTTTCTATAGGATGACCTCCTTAGCCATGTATATTTTGGTATTATTATAAACATCCCATTTTCTATTCTTTGGTAGTACTTCATAAAATGTAATACATTTCTGATTGAATTTCTATTGAGACTATTGAAGAGTAATAGTCTAAATCTCTAGGAAAAATTCTCTGTGGCATTTTATAAATATAGTTTCTCATTGGCCATCTTTAAGGACTAGTTTTCTTAGACAATTAACATAGTAAGGAAAAAATTGAATTTTCTCTGTGAATATAAACTGGAACTCCATTGAGTGATCCTTGTTTTCATATGTAATTTGATAATGCAAGCGTTACCATGAAATCTCTGTACGCTTGTCCTTTCATCTCTCTAAAAAGTCTTCACCATACAATTTATTACAATCTTGGTAAGTCCATACAATTTATTACAATCTTGGTAAGTCCATACAATTTATTACAATCTTGGTAAGTCCTATTTGAAAAGGCTTATAAGACCACACCCAGCCAAGATTCAAGGAATGGGAGCCTCCAGAGTGCCTATCTCCTGATGGGAACCCTATATTAAACCTCACCTACCAATAGCTCTGGAATCATAGTGGAAGATGAGGCAGGAAGATTGTCAGAGCCAGTGCTGTTGTGTGACGGTATAGAAGCAGCAGTGGTTTACACTCAGCTGTAAGCTTTCACATGTGAACTTGTGGCAAGGATGGCATCAGGTACAAGACACACATCAACTCGGGCAAGGTCTCAGAATGGAGCAAGAGAAATAGGTGGTGGGCTAGCCCTGGACTGAGAACTACTGGAGAGTGATTACTGCTGGGTGAGGAAGAGAATGCTTTACTTAAAATTTCTAGGTATGTTGACTAGAATCTAGTGGTTGAATTTGCACATTTGCACAGAAGAACTTCTGAGTTCAAAAACTTGACTGAATAGGACTTAATTTGGATAGTGTAATACATGAGTTTTGATAGGCAGTTGGAACATGGGAGGGTTAAATTTGATTAGGAACAATCGTATGAAACATACACATGCTCAATAAAAGAAAAAGCTTATAAGCGCCGCAGAAAATCTTCAATGCTACATATAGATTCTTGACTCATACAAACTACATTGAATCCCCAAATTGAAAAAAAATTATAAAACTCATACAGCATCAAAATGATATCCATACGTTTTACTTATGAGAAGCTGGAAAAAGACAATTTTATTCAAACAGGACTACAAGAAAAAGATTAAGAGTTTGAGATACTAATAGCAAATTTCTCCTAGGTAGATTTCAGGGGCCAGCCATCATAACTCTGTTGTGGGCAAAGGCTGTTTTGAACAGTTGTAAGTTTCTCTTAGTATCTGAAATAAAAATATGGTACTTGCTTTCCAACATCAGCAACAGCCCAAGAAAGACAAAGCATTTGTAATAATGGTAGTGACATCCATCCAAGATGCTTCTAAGTGGAAAGTGAGTATGTCGGGTGCAGAAATATTATCTTTAATAACTGTAGTCTAATGGGACTGTATAGGAATACTCAAAATGTGTGGCTTTACAGCCTCAGGACTTAATGTTGAATATATTTTTTAATCTTCTGTGACCCATTTTCTTTGGACTACTCTGTCTGTGCCTATATTTTAGCCCCAGAGAATTGTAAATGGTGTAAGGGGAGCACATTATTTGATGAGAAAACAGAGGAGGATGTTCCTCTTATTTGTAAGCATTCATTTTCATGCTCATGGGAGAAAACTCAGTTTTTAGTTCATGTCTCTTTTATGAACTAATATAACATGGGGACTTTTTCTGCTCAGAGATGTATGATGGATTATTTTTCTTCAAAGTGTAGTTGGATGATACTGGATCTTGAATTTATCTGATGGCCTATATTTTGGCTTAATAAGATCCAAATAAAAGAAAAGAAAGTGGTTAAAATATGCCAAAAACCACATACAAATGAAACTAATGTTTAGGGCACACTGTAATTTTTAGCAATTGTGAAGTTATTTTTGTTTTATTAATTCTCTTAGCACATTAATGTGTTTAAGTATACTTAAGAATTAATTATTAGACTATATTTTGAATTCTGTTTCTCTGGGTTCCTCTCAACTAAGTTCACTTGCTTATACTTGCAGTATATTTTCTCTTTATTTTTTTAATTATGTGTAGGTATATGTGTGTCAGTATGTATCTTTGTTATATATGAAGACCAGAAAAAGCCATTAGATTCCCATGAGCTAGAGTTAGAAGCTGTTGTGAACTGACAGGCCAGGTTCTGGGAACTGACCTTGGATCCTCTGGAAGAACAGCAATCTCTTTTAAACACTGAGCCACCTCTGTAGCCCACAAAATACATGTATTTCACTTTACTCCTCATTATTTGGCCACCTTCCATACAATAGCCGAAGCTTTTGATTTTCTAAAATATTTGCTTCCTGAACTGAGAAGATTTAACATATACTAGTCTTATAAATGCAATGTTGATTGACAGGTAATTTAGATATGATTTCTTAGATTCAACACTAAAACTCTACAGTGAAAGGAAACAGTTACAGGGCAGCGATAAGATTATCTACCATCCAGAGGGAACATTGCAGTAAATGTCTGATGGATTTGCATTCACTGTGAAAAAAATCTGTGTCATCTGTGAAGAGATGCCATGGAGTTGCTTTTAATGGATTCTGAAAATCATATTAATGAATTGAAAGATAATGTTAAGCCATGATTCAATGTGAAAGCTTAGGCACTGGGTAACCTGTAAGAAGAATAAGATAATATCTGGCTGAATGTGATCAACAAGACAATATTCTATAGAAATAATAGGCAATGCAAATGGCTTTCTTTCAAACACCAAGAAAGGTAAAAATATACCCTTTCCAATAATTTTTGAAAGAGCAGTCAAAATGAGTTCCTGTGTTTGAACCTCAGAAATTACCTAGTGCTAGAATGCTGTGTCATTTTAGAAATTCATGAGCATTAACCTAATATGCATGGATTGGAGCCAAAGTAAAAGTCCATGAAGATATTACTAGTCACATTGTGACTGCAAACAGACAAAAAATGTTCATGAATATTGAAACGTGCTTATTTTTGTGGGAAGGTAAAAATGGCATGTGTATTGGAATCATGCTACTTTTTCTGTAATCTCATCAATGACAAACATATCTCATCAATGACAAATATATAACCCTCATACTTTTGTTTAAGAGACACAAACTAATCTAAAGTCATGTGATGACCTTGTCAACTTAACCTCAATAAATACATGGGAAAATTCAACTCACATTTGGCAACATTATTCTCTGTGGAGTAGGTCCTGACCACCTAAAGCTCATGGAACATAGAAGAATATGGTTAGAGTGAATATTGTTGCAACTCTCACCGCTCAGCAGTGAAGCTTCCTCATACAACAGAATGTGATGTGCACAGAAGACTACAACTGGCAAAGTTTTAGGAATAAGTGGCTATAGAGTATGTGTTCTTGGTTAGGCCTCTTATATTAAACTTCACCTATCCCAGGCTCAGAGACGATTTAGGAAGAGGGGGTGGAAACATTAAGAAGCTGGGTTGGGGCATGAACATTAGGAAACATAATCTTTCTGGCCACTGGAAATGTTCACATGTGAACTTACATCAATGGTAGCATCAAGGACAAAGCCCATCCCAACTCAATCAGACAAGGTCCCAGAGTGGAGGGAGGTCAGTGGGGTATAGGAGACTGGGGACTGTTGGAGACTGATTAGTACTGGCTGAAAGAGAGTAGACCTTACTTAAGATCTTTAGATAGGTTGACTAGACTGAATCCAGTGGATGAACTTGCATCGAAGGACATCTAGGTACAAATGCGTAATGGGATAGGACTTAACATGATGGCAGAATGCATGTGGTCCCTCAGGGAGGAGGGACATGGATGGGGAAGAGCTCTAAATTTGATTAAGAACTGTTGTATGAAATGTACAAAAGTTCAATAAAAATAAAAAAGAAACAAAGTTGGAGGAATCAAACTGAGCAAAGACAAGCAAGCATGCATGTACTCATATGTATTCATATTCTTTCTGCTATTGATTTTAGAAGTGACTGGCTATCCCAAATTCATACTCCTGTGCTTCTCTTCAATCACATAATCTATTCTGGAATTGTAAGGTGTAATAAATTATTTCTCCCATCAACTTCCTTTGGCGATGACATTTTATCATAGCAACAGAAATGATAGAATCTGTAGCATTTATAGTGCTAAAATTTTAACAACTAGTAGAACACCTTAAAACATTATATTAGGTTACTATTACTGGGCAATACTTCTAGTAAAATATATTAGGACAATGTTATTATTGAGAAAATATATGTATATATACATATATGTGCAGTGGTTTTATTTTATTATATTTAATTTATAAATAATGGGACATTTAAAATATGGATTATACTGTGCAGCAGAGGCAGCCATATGCCTGTATATCCCAAATCTAATTGGCTATTGGCTCTCCCCTTGGAGAAATAACCCATGGCTGATGCCACAAGCTTACATCCTCTACAGGTTAGGAGATGTTATAAGCCACAGTAAGACCCTGTCATATTTAACAGGGGGGAAAATTGTAATTCATGGATTAACATATCCAAACATGTGTCTATGCTAAAGTAACCTACCATAACTATTAGTGCTGCTTAAATACCTATATATCTAATTTCTTGTTCTTCATTAGTAGGATCGAAAGGTTATTCCTGGACAAACTGTCAGCCCATGAAAGGAAACAGCCAGAATTGACCAGAGTCCAAGTCAACAGCTCCAGAGAGAGTGGACTGTTTTACCTCTCATCCACCTGTGCCCCTTTACTAAGCCTAGGGAACAACCTGCGGAAGAGGGGGCGTGGTAGAATGTAAGGGCTGCGATTGGGGTGAATGGTGAAACTACAGCAATGTAGTCTGGACACTCATTTGATCAACTTGATTGAACAAACAACCTGTCACCCCCCCCACTGGATGGTGGGGCTGTAGGTGTTTGGGCACAACAGCCTGCAGATAGGTTTTGCATGAAGGATGCTTGTACTCATGGATTATCACTTATAGCTAAAAATGAAAAAAAAAAAAAACTGAGAGAAAGATGCAGGACAGTTATGGCAGAATGCATGATCTGGGATGGGGTGGGGGTGGATGGAGGGAAAGGGAAATAAGCCTGAACTGAATTGGAAAAATGTATGAAATGCACAAAGCATCAATAAAAACTAATTAAAAAAATAAATTAATTAATTAAAAAAAATAAAATAAAATATGGATTGATACATTTTTAAGTAAGTATGTTATTAAGGAAGAAAGTTATACGATGTATTTTGGTCTTACTCATCACAGATTCCTCCCCTAATTCCTCCCAGTTCCATTACCCCCAACTTAGTGACGTTTTTCTTAATTGTAATAATCTGTTGAATACAGTTTATGCTGCCTGTCTATTCATGGATTTGGTCCATTCTCTGCGATGCTGTGAACATATCAGGGAGCATGCCCTTTAAATAAAACTGATTCTCTGCCCCCCAGAATCCATCAGTTTCCCAAAGCTCCTCAGGTAGGGGTGGGGGCTCATGATCTCGTCATTCCACATTAGTGTGTTGACTAGATTGATCTTGTGCAAATAACAGCAGGTGTGGTGAGTTCATGAGTCCAGCACTGTAGTTTTGTTATGTCCAGAAGCCATTGTTTTGCTCTGGTCTCCCCTCCCCCAAACTCTGGATTTTACAATCTTTTTGTTCTCTCTTCTAGGATAGTCCCTAAGGCTTCAGGACGAGCTGACCTGATATAGCTGTCCTGATATATCCTCTTTGTGACTGAGCACTCCACAGTCACTTATTCTCTGCACTTTGACCAGTTGTGATAGTCTCCATTTACTTTAAGCATATTCATTTGTTATGACACCTGGATTGCTTTTAGACCTGACAGTAACAAATGTGCATGAATCATTTAAGAATAATTTATGTTTTATTGATCAAAAGTTCAATGATCAATTGAAATTTACATCACTCCCATACAAATAAGTGTGAGATAAAAAATAATGAATATACATGAATAGGAAAAGTATACTTTATTTGTAAAATCTTATAAGGCTAAAAAGAACATTATAAGGGTCTAAATCCCTGATAATCAAACAGGGTAACTGATGAGGACTAAAGATTACACACTTCCTGCATTAATCTTGCTCTAAGACAAAAATCTAGCAGGTATTTTTCTTTCACCATTAAGGCCTTCTTCTGGCTATCTGGTCCAGACCAGTTTCATACAACCAAGACCAGACTTGACCATAGCTAACTCTGCTTGGAATTGTAAACTATGTTCTTTCTATTCATTGTTTAAGCTGACTAATCTGATATTAGGTGAGTGAGACTTGCCCTGTATAACCAAAAAGTCTTAAAAGGCCCAAGCTCTCCTTGAGGCTATTGAGATTTTGGTGTCTGAGTCCCTTCTCCATGTATGTATGTATGTATGTATGTATGTATGTATGTATGTATGTATGTGCTTCTTCACTTTTAATGATGTTTGTTACCTGTTGTGTCTGAGATTTTTTTCCCTGTTTTTCCATTTTCCAATTAGAATGGAAAACAAACCCAATTAAGGTCCCCAGATGGCAATAATGTGATGAGTGTATTGAGATTAAAAAAAATGTTAGTTTCATAGTTAAAACTGATACTATGTCGAAAGATTAGTCCGTTGGCAGCAACCAATAAACCCAGAGGCAAATCCATCAATTAATCTCAATAATGTTAAAACAACCTCGGGGCTGGAGAGATGGCCTAGAGGTTAAGAACACCGACCTCTCTTACAGAGGACCTGGATTCAAACCCCAGAACACACATGGTGGCCGAGAACCGTCTGAGACTCCAATTCCAGGAGAACTCCAGTTCCAGGGGAATCCAACACCCTCTTCTGACCTTTGTGGCATTGCATGACATGGGTGCACAAACCTGCATGCAGACAGTATACACATGCAGACAGTATACAGCATGCATACACATACAGAAATAAATAAAATAAAAAAACCCTCAATAATGCAGTAATAGATAAGGTGTATAAGATATTAAAATACCACATTTTCTCTATCCACTCGTCAGTTGAAGGGCATTTGGGTTGATTCCAGTTTTTTGCTATTGTGAACAGAGCGGCAATAAATATAGCTGTGCATGTATCTCTGCAGTAAGATGAGTCTTGTGGGTATATACCCAGGAGTGGTATGACTGGGTCAAATGGCAGGGTCATTTTGAGTCTTCTAAGGGTTCTCCACACTGTTTTCCATAGTGGCTGCACAAGTTTACATTCCCACCAGCAATGGATGAGTGTTCCCCTTTCCCCACACCCTCTCCAGCACTTGGCATCATTTGTTTTCTTGATCCTAGCCAGTCTTACTGGAGTAAGATGGTATCTTAAGGTGGTTTTAATTTGCATTTTGAGATTGGGGTGAATGGTGAAACTACAACAATATAGACTGGATACTCATTTGATCAACTTGATTGAACATACAAGCTCCCCCTGCTGGATGGTGGGACCCATGAGCTGTGTGGGTTTGGGCACACAACTGCTTGCAAATTGGCTTTACATGAAAGATGCTTGTACTCACAAATTATCACTTATTGTTAAAAAAACAAAACAAAACAAAACAAAAACCAGAAAGATGCAGAAAAGTTACGGCAGAATGCTTGATCTGGGATGGGTAGGGGTGGGATGTGGGGAAGGGAAGGGGATATATGCCTGAACTGAATTGGAAAATGATGTATGAAATACAGAAAGCATCAATAAAAAGAAAGAAAAAAAAAGATATTAAAATATCTGTTGTAACCAACTTATATAGGAAAATAATGAGCATTAAAATGATAAGAAGGGTTTGGTGTGTAGCTCAATGATGAGGTTATACTATGATGACATAATTTAATATTTATATTCCAAAAGGAGAAGGGAAAGATGAAAACATGGGATGGAGTAAACAGACAGAGATAAAGAGTCATGACAGCAAAACCATGCACATGACAATATCATGGCTAAAATTTCCACTTATGTATAGAATGTTGAACAAGACTTTTGTATAAACTCGGCTTTGGAAGTTATGTCTATTATTAAGTTGTAATGATAAAATAAAAATAAACATTTGAATAAAAATGACTAGAAAATTGAGAAGTTTTTGTAACTGAAAATTATATAGGTTATGACCATTAAAATCAGCAGGAACCCTGGGCTAGAACTATCTTCATAAGAGAAGAAAAACTTTAAGAAGTTCTTTATATTTTAATCTTGCATTCCAATTGCAAAAAGTAAACAAAACAACAACAAAATCCTCTACCATATGTGGATCAGTACTAACTAATTCTTTGGAGAGGAAGAAAAGAAGTTTCTGTAAAAACCACAGAGTACAGGGTCTACAATTTACATAAGGAATTTTACTGACATTCATATTGAAAGGAATGGCTTCTCATTCCATCGAATGTGTTAGGACCAGCAAGCCACCGAGTGTGGTCTGAGGACAACAGACAGCCCAATCCTAGATGCTTAGATTGAGTGACTCCCCACTGCATTCATGACATTTGGTATAAAGTCTACTGTTTACTCATTAATCATCAATTGAACACCTATTATATACTGTTATTTATTTTGATTTTTCTACGACAAAACCATCACAAACACTGAAAGTATAGAAACTCTCATCATATAAATTTAAGACTCAGACTTTTTTTTTTTTTTGGTGGGATCTAACATTAGCCAAATATTGACCCCAAAATAGAGACTGAGTGGTACCTTAAAATACAAGATTGCAGATTCTATTGATAACAATAGATTCACAAGATGAAAAAATATAGAAAACATTAATAAAGTATTCTTCAAAGAGTAATTAGAGTAAATTCTTC
This sequence comes from Rhizomys pruinosus, assembly GCA_009823505.1. Taxonomy (NCBI): domain Eukaryota; kingdom Metazoa; phylum Chordata; class Mammalia; order Rodentia; family Spalacidae; genus Rhizomys; species Rhizomys pruinosus. The sequence goes on along the minus strand of VZQC01008952.1, from coordinate 24,964 downwards.
CATTTTGAACATAGTATTGGACTGTCTCTATCTAAATCTAGTTGTCTTGCTATATTTTAGTAAGAATTAAATACTTTATGAAGGAAAGGATTGAACTCATTAAGGGAGATGTAAAATTTATTGATATCCAAGTCTAATGGTTAGGTTGGCCCATTAAACATTTGGTCTAATTTAATTCTTATGGTGTAGAAATTATTACTAATTGATGATAATTATAATGAATATTGCAGACTGGTAAATTCTGAGTGCTAAAGTTTATCTTCAATACTAAGAATTTCAGGTATTATTATATGATGCTAAATATAACCTCATACCTGCCCCATACTTTTAAAAATGTGTGTGTTAAAATATCTTTGAGATCTTTGGATACTTGATATTCATCAATATGAGCAATAATTCTGGCATTTTTGTATCTTGTCCCTTCTCTAAGGATTGGCTGAATCTTGGATAGCTTAGTGTTTTATCCTAAGGGACAAGTAACATACTAAGCCCTGGATTTGATTTGAAACTCTGGGGTTTTAAATAAAGTGTGAGATTGTGGAGCTAAAGAGATTCCCAGCATGAACAATATTTACTTATACTAACTGAGAATGAATGAATCACACACAGTTCTAAACCGTACTGTATATGTCTGCATTCTCTTGAATGCTTACTCTGATTTCTTTACTTTGGAAATATACCAAAAACAGTCTCCCCTGGGAGATTACCAATATTTATTAAAGCAATAGCCATGAGAAAAACCCAGAGAATCCGATCATTATGTGACCTCCTTAACTGTTAACCCAAACTTCCAGCACCACAAATTTCAAGAGTGTTTTCAGTTCACAGTAACTCAAGTTTCAAGTTTGTTCAAAGTTTGAAAAGGATCCAAGAGTCTTCTTTGTTAATGTACTTTCCATTAATATGATGAGTCTTAAACTCTGTTTTTCTATTACTGTGAGTGCCTTCGCAGTAGGAACTGAACTGTCAGACATCCAACAATATCATTTTTTAATCACCATTTCAATGCTGCCCTGCAGCTGGGGGCATCGCTGACATTGAACTCATTGATGTCAAGGTGAATGAGAAAGTCAAAGGTTCAAATTCTTTATAGTAACAAGGATACATTCCTTCTATAATGACATTTTCAGCTTGTTCCATACTTGTAAGTAATACTAATCCTCCACAGGGCTATGCAATATGTAGTTTTTATCCAGACCATGAAGTATATTCTTCCTATTACTACATTCAACCTCACAGCACCCACCTCTGTAATTTCTACTGGTGACCTATAGCAAGCATACTCAGTTGTATAAGAAGCAAAAATGTTGCCAGGCGTGGTGGTGCACGCCTTTAATCCTAGCACTTGGGAGGTAGAGGCAGGCAAATTCTTTGTGAGTTCAAGGCCAGCCTGGTCTACAAAGTGAGTTCCAGGACAGCTGGTGCTACAGGGAGACCCTGTCTTGAAAAGACAAAAAAAAAAAAAAAAAAAAAAAAGCAAAAATGTCAGTATACAGACTGTTTTCATCAATCTCTTTCATCTAGCTAAATTATTACTGTAAATGATACTAGATTTACTTCTGTGAGATACAAATGATAGGGAGAAATTTAAGGAAAGATTATTCTATTTAATGCTAGTTTAAAGTAAGCTAAATATTGGAAAATAAGAGCAAGACATCCAAGGACGGAAAGTACAGGAAATAAAAAATACCCTGTTAACACTGGCTTGATAACATTTATCAAATAAAGGAAAATTGAAAAAATTAAAGAGTTACTACCCATAATTCTGGACACTGGGATTTTCAGTGAAATTAGTATATTTTGATAATCTTTGAAAGAGAACTGATGATTACAGAAGACTCACTCCTTCTTGTGCACAATGGGAAAGATTACCTAATAAGAGGAAAGAAGGATGTGTATGGAGTCAGTGAACCATAGGTCAAGAAGCACAGAGTAATAAACAAATTTTAATACCCATGGCATCAGAGCTAAAACCTCTATCATTTTAGTTATTTTTAAATTTTTATTTTTTTATTTTTTATGTATATGAATGCACTGTCTGCATGTAGGTTTGTGCACCCATGTCGTGCAATGCTGATCAGAAGACGGTGTCGGATTCCCCTGGAACTGGAGTTAAAGACAGTTCTCAGCCACCATGTAGGTGCTGGGGATCAAACCCGGGTCCTCTGCAAGAGCAGTCGGCGCTCTTAACTGCTTCCATCTCTCCAGCCCCCATTTTAGTTATTTTTACAGTATCCTGATTCTATAATTCTTTAGAAAAATGATGTTTATATGTGAATTATTCACATTTCTGACAAAAATGTAATGAAAGTGCTATCTAGTCATGCAGTAACCCTTAGATAACACAGGACATTGTCCATCAGGTGATGTATTCACTAAAACTTAAACTTCAGTTTTATAGACTCTTTTTTAGATAGTGATGGATTGCTATAATCATATTATTTTTCACTAGGGAATCAATAATGGTCTTTACAATTGTGCAATCATAGAAATTAATCTGTTTTGGCTGTTAAAACTCAATGTCATAAACTATGTGGCTGAAGCAACTGAAGTTTATTACTCAGAGTTCTAGAAGCTTCTATGATGAACAGGAAGGCAGATGCTATGTCTGGAGAGGGAGTGCTTTCTAGTTTGAAGTCAGCCATCATTCTTCCTTTGTACCCACACATAATCTAAAGCAAAATTATTCTCTCATATCACATCTCCTAAGGGCTCTAACTACATTCAGTAGATATGTTTGAACTGAAATCTTTCTAGTAATTAACCTGCCATAAAAGTTGGATATACTGTACTAAGCTCTCTGTCTTTATGACTCAGTCATGTCACAAATGCCCTTCCTCCTGATGCCACAGTGGAATTTATGATTTTAATATATGAATTTTAGATGACACACAAACATCCAATCTGTGTAGTACATGATTTCTGACATTTTATAATTTATATAATTCTTATAATACACTTTAACAGATGTAACTTAGGAAACAGAATATCAGGTTGTCTTGTTGACCCACAACTGCATTAGGATTTATAAATTAATAACTTATTTGAGATGATTTTAGAGGAACTGATTATTTCTTATGTATTTATATAGATGCCACAAGCTGCTTGAGAGTCGTAATCATGATTTATAATTGTTCATTGTGATAGCTTCCATGACAACTTACACTGGGCTAAATGGAAAGTGTGGATTTATGAAACTTATATTGTATTCTGTATTGGAATTGATATATAATAGTATAACCAACAGATAAAGCATAAAAACTTACATGTGATTTTATTGAATTATTCCCCTTAATATGTTTCTGATCTTAAACATAATTAGATTTACACATTCAAGGAAGATGGAATAGCAGGTAATAGATTTACCTTTCTTTCTTAATCAACTGAAAAATGGTGAAATTATGAAGGAAAGGTTCTTAGGCAAATGACAGTGGCCAACGAAAGCCAACAGTCCCCCAAATAAGAAAAGGTAGCCTTGTAAAAACAGCATTTCTGCCATATTGAAATGATTTCAGTTCACACCTATTTGTTTTCACACACAAAATTTCTGTGTAACAATTTCCCATATTTGAAACATTTCATGTTGGAGGGAGGAAAGGTAGAGGTAGGAAGAAGTAACTATTAAGGGTGGATATGAGCAAAGTGTATTATATCCATATGGAAATGCCATAATCAAGTCCATTGCTTGGTACAATTAATACATTTCAGCAAAAAAGCAAACAACAACCTAAAAGAAAATTTCAGGTAATAGCACAGTGACAGGGAATACCAGTTCATGTGTGTGTGTGCGCGCACGCACACACACACACACACACACACACACACACAGTCTGGCAATCAGTCACTCAACTTTCAGGATCCACTGATATGAGGGTAAGGACGTGAAAACAGTAAGGATTTTTAAGATGTAGTTTAATGGATAAAGGAGCAACCCACAGAAAGATAAATCAGAAACTCTCAGATTCATCTGTATTGGTATCTGACCTTGAGTGGTGATCAATAGAGTTTGAGTCCTGTTAACCGACATCTGAAGAGGCACAGGTCCAACTCAAACCTGTGAGACTGAGGACAATCTGTGCTCTTAGCAGTGAGCAAGGAAATAAAAAAGCTTGATCAATTTCAAGTGATGTTAGGAAGCACACAAGGAGCACTTCCTCATGACAGGAGGGAAAATAGTTTCAGAAATTTCTATGATTCTACATAACAAAGTTTAAAGACTGGTGTGCAAAGGATAAAACTGTTCACAAATGAAACAATCAAATACCAGAATAAAGTTCAAAAATCTTTATATGACTACAAAAGTATCAAACACCCATTAGGTAAACTTTCAGCGTCTGGAACCAAATAAAAAAATTGATAAGAGTGCAAAGAATTTGTAATCATAGCTCATTAAGAGAAGAAAATCAACTAAAAAATAAAGTAAGTTTTAATGGAAAAGAACTGTAAATCATTTATTATTTATATATGTTGAAGAATTTTAAAGAACTAAGCAGGGAAATGGAAGATGTAGATTCAACACTAAAATTCTGAAGTTGAAAACTAAAATATATGAGAATAAAAATAATTTATATAGACAGTCATGGCCACTTACTCCTGTAATACCAAAATGGTAAGGTGAGAGGATCACTGCCTGGTTAGACACATAGATAATTCTGGAGCAGCTGAGACTACAAAGTGAAACCCTATTTAAATAAAAAATGAAGCAAAACAATATAAAATTTAATAAAACAAGGACAGCATTGTATACAATGACTTGCAGTTGGGCACTAAGAAAGAAAAAAATATTAAAAATGCCATTAAATATGATGTACATAAAATAAAGGTGGAGAAAATAATAGAATGAATACCAGTGTACTCCAAGAAAACTTTAAGAATGAACAAATTAAGTAGAATCTTTAAAAGTAAACAACAGATAAAAAGATGAAGATCTAGTCAAAATTTTCCAAGTCTTATCTAAACAGATTCAATCTTGCTCATCCCCTAAGTATTAGAAGAGTGTTGAAATCACAAGGCAACCCTAGTTAAACTGGGTCAAAGCCAGCAACCTGAAAAAATCTTAAACCCAGCAAGAAAAACACCTTGTGGAGAGTACATGAGATCAGAATATAGTAGATTTGTTGCTGGGAAGAATACCAGTTAGAGCCAATAGGTAATGAAAAAAGGTGGTTGTGATAAAAATGCCTTTAAAAACTATAGGAAAAAAAGACATACACAACTTATAAGTATCAAGTTTGAATGAAAAGTAATGTTAAGGAAACACATCAAGAAAAATGATTGAAATCTGGGTCTGTGCAAAAGAATCAAGAATGCCAGCAATAATAAATATATGGATCATAGATAGATGATAGGAAGATAGATGATATATGGATGGATAACATGTAAGAGGTGATAGAAAGAAATTAACATGGGTAGGAGGGAACAACAACAACAACAACAACAAAAAGGATTAGGTCAAAGAACTGACTGAAACAGTAAACTTCTGCCCCAAACAGTAAACCTCTGCAAAGAAAAACTTTAAAAAGACTGAAAAAAAGATGCAAAACATGTACAACAGAATGCATGAGCTTGGGTGAGTTGGTGGCTAGGAAAGGAGGAATGACTCTAAGCTGGACTGAGAAATGTTGTATAAAATGCACAAAACTTCAATAAAAATATAAAAAAAGAAAGTCTAACAAAATATTAAACATTGAAAAGTTACATTTTATGTAAACAATTGTTTGAAGAAATGAATGAAGTGTACAATTGTTGTTTGAACTTAAAAAAGAAAAAAAGAAACCACCTCTCATTATGACCATGTAATGGGCTTCCTGCTGACAGCATCCTTTAGGTACACTTTGCCTCCTAGGTGAAATCCCAATGACCAGAGTGGAGAGCAAATTCCAGCTACTTCTGGAGCTGGCTGGTCTGTATGCTCCAGCCACTGCATATCCTGCCACATGTATCCAGATTTATAAAACTGGTATTGTATATTGTCAGAAATACATTCAAATTAGGTATGTTTTTAATTTTTCCTGCATACAAGGTTTTCTGTTCTTAATTGTTTAATGTGAGTACTTTATGTATTGAACTCTAGGGAGTAACTGACTATATGTTTTCTGTGCTGTATTAAGAATATATAATTATTTCTGTATAGCCAAAATGTGAAGTTATACCAAATAAAGTTCCTAAGTGATTATGTATAAAAAAGAGACAAAATTAATAAAACCAGAGAACAAACACATAAGAAATATGCCAACAATCATGAATACATACACATTGACTACAAGAAGGATTTAACTATGAGACTGAATCAAATTTACTGAATTTCCATTTATAGAATATTTCAAACATCAACAAAATGTAAAGCTTTTCATAGTACATATTCTGTTTATAAAAATTATTCCACTTGTGTGTTAAAAAATAAATCTCAGAGGCAAGTGGTTCTTTGTGAGCTCAAGGCCAGCCTGGTCTACAGAGTGAGTTCTAGGACAGCTGGGGCTACAGAGAGACCCTGTCTGGAAAAGACCAAACAAACAAACAAACAAACTAACTAACTAAATCTCAGTCAATTTCAATTAAAAAAAACAAGTATGCCACTTGACCTCCTCTGTCTCAGTATTATTGAAGTAGAAATTGCAAACTAGATATCATCATCAAATATTTAGAGTGATTCCTGAAACTAAGTATTGGGGGTGAATAAAACTGAAAACAGGCATACAATTTTTCAAAGTAATAAAAACAGTACTTATAGGGATATTTATAACAATAAATGTATGTATCTCGGTATGCATGTAAGTATTAAAATCTCAGACCAGCTTTCTTCACAGGAAGATGACCATCCAACAACTAAAGTCAAAGGAGTATGACAAAGTACAAGTTAGGGTCTAGAGATTGGCTCAGCATTAAAAGAGCATTGGCTGCTTTGCAGAAGACTGTTTAGAATCCCAGCATCCACATGGTGGCTAATAACCGTCCATAACTCAAATTCTGGGGGAACTGACCCTGATTCCGTCTTCTGTCCTCTTGATCACTGCATGACAGGGGTGCACTTACATACACATAGGAAATGCATACATACACATAAAATAAAATAAAATAATAAATTAAATATTCAAAGAAGAAAATGTGCAAGACAAAGTTATAAACAGACCATGAGAGAAAAATGTGGGCAAAATTATAAAAACAAAATGCAATCGAATGTCTTTAAGATCAATAATAAAATGGGTACACTCTCAGCTATTCTTTTTGTTTGTATCTATCATCTATCTATCTATCTATCTATCTATCAATCATCTAATTTTGGGGGGACAGGGTCTCTTTGTAGCCCCAGCTGGCCTAGAACTCCCTATGTAGACTTGGCTGGCTTTGAACTCACAGAGATCTGCCTGCCTCCTGAGTGCTGGGATTAAAGGCATGGGCCACTGGCCCTGGCTCTTTACATAAAATTCTTAAAAGAGCAAATTTCCTCAGTGTAATGGGCATCAGGACTTCATTTGTTCATTGAGATGAAATTTGGACAGTTAGGAATATACTAGGATTTGTATGAGGAAATTTTAAGAGCATGTCACTATTTGAGCTGATAGATTAAATTGGTTGTTTTAGATATTTAAAATATATTGTAGCCTAATGATATCTCAAGTATTACTAAACAATAAATTTCAATTTAACCATGAATCTAGGTATATAGTCACAATTCCAAACATACATTGACATGTGAGAAAGACCTTTCTCAAATGAAGTTTGACTACAAATATCTCTATGTGAAATTATGGTAAATGATGAAGGCCAGAAACAGAAAGACAGATACCTCATTTTTTCATATGAGGAAGCCTGAAAAAACAAACTGATTTGAAGAAGAGAGTGTGTTCTGTTTTGCAGGGAAAGGCAGGGCATAGGAGTAATATAAAGAAGTTAGGGGGCTGGAGAGATGGCTCAGCGGCAGAGGCACGCGGATCTCTGTGAGTCCGAGGCCAGCCTGGTCTACAGAGTGAGCTCCAGGACAGCCAGAGCTACAAGGAGACCCTGTCTCAAAAAAAGATCAAAAGACAAAACAAACAAACAAACAAAAAAAACAAGAGCGCCAACTGCCTTTGCAGAGGAGCCGGGTTCGATCCCAGCACCCACATGGCGGCTAAGAACCATCTTTAACTCCAGTTCCAGGGGAATCCGATGCCCTCTTCTGACCTCTGCGGCATTGCATGACACGGGTGCATCAACGTACATGCAGACAGTACACTTATACACATAAAAAATAAATTAAAAAGTAAATAAAAAATTAAAAAAGAAGTTAGAAAATTGATCAAAAAGTTCAGTTACATAGGAAGTATTTTTAAATTTATTCATTTTCATTTTATTTGTATAAGTGTATTGCCTGCATGTATGTAAGTGCACCTGAGTTGTGCAATGCTCATGAAGGACTGAAGATGCCAGGTACCCTGGAACTGGAGTTAGGGAGAGCTGTTAGCTACTATGTGAGTGCTGGTATTTAAGCCCCAAGTCTTCTATAAGAGCAGCCAGTGTTTTTAACAGCTGAGCCATCTCTCCAGCTCCAAGAATGATTTTTTTTTCCTACGGCAGAGTAGAATGAAACAGACTACAACTCGAATATTTCATAAGGTACATAGAAGAGTAGAAGTGGAATGTTCCAACAAAAATTGTAAGTAGTGGAAATATAATGTTTAAGTCCTTTCTAATTATACATTGCAGAGATGGTTTGGCTGGTCACCCACTGATCCATATATATGTACAAATATTATGTAAATTTGAAAGAAAAATAATTTTTTTTAATTTTTTAATCAATTTTATTTATTTCCGTATGTGTATGAATGTACTGTCTGCATACAAGTCTGTGCACCCATGTCGTGCAACACCGTGGAGGTCAGAAGAGGGTCTCGGATTCCCCTGGAGCTGGAGTTCTCCTGGAATTGGAGTTTCAGATGGTTCTCAGCCACCATTTGGGTGCTGGGGATCGAACCCGGTCCTCTGTAAGAGCGGTCGGTGCTCCCAACCGCTAGGTCATCTCTCCAGCCCAGAAAAATAAAATTTTAAAATGAGGTGTTAACTCAATTTTCATAGCTTTATTATATGCAATTAACATTTAATGGATTGCAAATGTTTTATAAAACTAGTAAATGGAGCATAAACTGTGTAGTTGTGGTATCAACAAATATATTTGAAAACATGGAGTTTTAGAAAAATTTTAATTCCTCTATCTTAATTCTCTTTTCTTACATATTTTTTGTTCATAGAGTTGACATAGGAGAGATAGCTACTATTTGGCCTTTCCCCAGTTGTATGTTAAGTAATTTATTATACATCAATCAATGTTAGTTTACTTAATTATTGTCACTGTATACAAAAAAAAAAGCTACTGTTTTGTTTAGGACAATGAAGGTTGTACTGTGGGCATATAATACAGGATACTTTTTTGCAGTTTGCAATGTGACGGCCAAGAAAAACATAGGTATCCACTGTGATACTTTGTAGAATGAGATACCTACTGTTTGACATATCTTCCCTTTATAGTGTCTTATGGCAATATAGATATAGGGCCTGTGAAATCCAGAGTGAAGCAGTGAATGAAGGACAGAGTTAGGGATGTTTCACAGACAGATGTGAGGGAATTCACACCCAGAAGTGTGCTCTTGCATATACACTCAGTAAATGCTCAAATTACTCATTGCATACATGGATCACTCACAGTTTCCTTGTCTCAGGTGGCAGGCAGCCCTCACTCAGTCTTAACTGACACATTTGTAAGGTAAGGAGTCTCCAAGTAGAAATGGCTAGGCTGAAGATCAAGCAACTTGTTCTTTATAGACTGATTTCAGGTACTTCAATCTACTTCCCTAAGCCATAAGGGCACAAAAAATATTTCAAATATCACACCAGTTGAAACTGCACATAGCAACAACTGATGAAATCAGGTTTTGTAATTAATTCAAAACTTAAATCAACATTGAATGCTATCAAAAGCAAAATGAAGGTACATTAATCACATATTATTTCAAACACATGGCATATCTCATCCCAGGAAAGTTTGGAACCCCTACATCTGGTTTTTATCATACTTAACCTGAGGAAACAGAAGTAAGTTAGCTTAGGAAAGGACTGAACAGAGAGGGTTGGATGCCTAAGTTGGACAGTGACATGATGGTTTCTCAAACTTAAGTGCTTTCTCTTATTGGGTATCACTTCCACATTTACTGTGTCTTCAGTTCAGTATGAAAACTTGGAACCCAGTGCATATACACCTTCACTAGTTCCAAGGGCTAAAGTTAAGTATTGAGAGGAACTTGCCATTTCCACGCAATAGAGGACTTAGTATTGGAAAATGTCATTGAGTCCTTAATAAAAATCATTGTGCAAAGGGATGCTCTAGTGAATAATTATTTACATCTTTTGGGATATTCATGGAGAATCAAGTACACAGAGCTCTGCATGCTCAGGGCATTGATCATTTAGTCAAAAGATATTTTAAGTTCTCTGAGAAAGTCAGCTGCCATGGCTCAAATATGTAATCTCAGCACTCGAGCTGATGCAGAAAGATTATCATAAGCTCAAGGCCAACCTACCTAGTCTGCATAATGAGTACTGGGGCCCTCAGAGATGAGTTATCTTAAAAACCCAAAATACCAGAGATTTAATTATTTCTATTACCTTTATATGTTGATATTTACTCTTAGCATTTCACAGTTAAGACATCAGATATGAAAGATGTTGGAAAACTGTGATTTATGATCACAGGGCATCTACTTTCCTGATACTCAGAGCTCACTCACTTCTCACTGTGGCTTTTCTGTTTGTCACATGCATGCTGGGAAACTTTCTGCAGAGAAGTTCACCTTGCCAATCATCAACTACTTTGAAAAATATTTTCCATTATTCTATCATGTTGGCAAGGTGCTTCTAGACGTCATATGTGTTGTCTTGAAATATTAACTGTCACTGACCAAATGTGAATCCAATAAGTTAATGTCTCTGGATTTGCCTATAAAATTTAGATAATTGGAGTTTTACTTGATAAAGTATTTGGTGGGTATAAATATAAAACGTCTTAATTAGTATTTAACAGAGTATTAAAAACTGATAGTTTGATATTACTGACAATATTGGAGTTATATAAAATACTAGTAGTCAGATAATACTCTATAGATGTGATTCATTTCCTACTATAAACATCCAAACAAACTATAATCAAACTATCTCATGAACACATAGATCCATAAAACTGAAGAGCAGCAAGTTCTACATTTCTATCCCTTTCACTGGAAATTCCAATAATTGGATTTTTTTTTACACATCTCAGAAAAATCCCAAAGATTATGTCTAGAATAAATATACTAGGTTTATTTTTCTTTTCTTTTCTATTTTGCTTTGGAAATAAGCCTTTGAGATTAATGAAGAGTAAAAATATAATTATGCTGAATTTCAAGGAAAAAAAATCATCGTAGGACTAATACACATTTCACCATCTTAATTTGTGTCTATTAAGCATACTTTTAATAATATCCAACACAAATATAATCACTAATTGCAAATATTGCATTTTGAAATTTTGGTATCTCTCACCCTTTGAGCAAGCTAATTTATGCCATAGGTTATACTGTCAACGTTTTTTAATTCATGTATATAAATCTCAAAAATTACCTTGATCAGCTATTACTAAAAAACTTGGACACCATGGCCTTAACACAGATGGCCACAATCTGAAATTAAGGGCTTTATAACATATGTAGCCATAGACCTAAACTTAGGAGCATGATGAAAATTATCTACAGGACAGTAAACTACTATTTTGTTCCAAGGAGAAACTTAGAAATCATCTGGATTGACTCTAATTTTTCCCAGAAAATTATCCTAAACATCAGAAATTAAGTTTAAAAATGGATACAGAAGCCTAGCAAAAAGCATAAATAAACATAAGTTAAATTTTTGTAATGTTAAATGATTATGGAGATATTATAAGCTTTGTCTTAAACATAGTTATGGTTTTGAAGTGAGGCATCTAATTGTTACAGAGATGATAATGGTTTTTGTACCCTCTTCTCTGGTGAATTAACATTTCTGCTGGTAACATGATAGAGATTCTTTTTGAGAAAACTAGGGCGAGTCATCTAAGAAGGAACCAAATAAGGATAGTGCATCAAACAAGAATATATTAAACTTTGGTTGGATTAGTACACACACACACGCAAATACACACACAACCAAAACAAAACAAAACACTGACTTTAATCTTATTTATTTATTTACTTATTTGGTCTTTTTGAGACAGGGTCTCCCAACTGTCCTTGGACTCACTCTGTAGACTAGGCTGGCCTCAAACTCACAGAGATCTGCCTGCCTCTGCCTTCAAAGTGCTAGGATTAAAGATGTGCACCACCACACCTGGCTAATCTTAAATAATTTAAATAAAAATATCTTTGTATTTAAAAGATAAGAAATATACCCATTGAATGTTCACAGAGTGACCTCTTTTGAAGACTGTGAATTATTATTGAAATAGAGATATTTTTATTAATTTATTAGAAGATTTGCCATTCATGGTGAATCATATTATGCAAAATATTCTTTTTTAATCTTTTTTTTTGTCTTTTTGAGACAGGGTCTCCCTTTAGTCCCAACTTGCCTGGAGCTCACTACGTAGACCATTCTGGCCTTAAACTCACAGTGATCTCACTGCCTCTGCCTCCAGAGTTCTGGGATTAAAGGCATGTACCACCACACCCAGCCTAAAATCATTCTTAGCTGCCCTGTGGGTGCTGGGAATTGAACCTGGGTCCTCTGCAAGAGCAGTCAACACTCTTAACTGGTGAGCCATCATCTCTACAACCACATTATGCAAAATATTCTTAAGTTTTTATTATTGAATTGTTTCAAGGTTGACAAATCAAAATTGTTGTTTCTAAAATCAGTTAAGTTCATTTGAATTTAGTTGTCCCAGTCAAATAACATTAGAATCTATTAACAAATTTGACCCATTCTGTTTACTGATAAAACATGTACATATACAAGTCATTTGGCCCAGTAATAACTCCTTTATTAAAAAAAACATTTTTATTGATTCTTTTGAGAATTTCATGCAGTTTATTTTGATCACATTCTCATAACCTGACGCCTCTCAGATCCTTTGGGATAAGTCCAATTTGTGTTCTTCAAATGCTCTTGGTTTGGGATTTATCCTGGGGAAGGCAGTCATCTTACCCGGTATCACCCAATAAAAAACACTGACTTTTCATTTCCTCGAAGCTATGAACTGTCAATAGTTCCTCTGCCCTGCATTAGGCTCAGCACCTGCAATTTTGTCTGACTTTGGCTTATGCAAATAATATTCATGCTTTCATATTATGCATGCTGTAGCATCTACTTGAGTTCAGGTATGTAGTTGCCCTGTTAGGTTCAGAAAATACATTTTCATGGTATTCATCTACCACCTCTGGCTGTTACAGTGTCTCCAGCCCATCTTTCAATGCTCCCTGAGGCTTTGGCAGGCACTGATATGGCCATTCTCTTTTGGCTTAGGTCTCTGACATCTTTCATACTCTGTATTTTGTCCACTTGTGGGACTTTGTGTTAAAATTTATCTTGTAAAAAAAAAAAAGCTTCTGGGGCTGGAGAGATGGCCTAGCGGTTAAGAGCATCGACCGCTCATCTGGGTTCGACCCCCAGCACCCACATAGCGGCCGAGAAACATCTGAAAGTCCAATTCCAGGAGAACTCCAGTTCCATGGGAATCCGACACCCTCTTCTGACCTCCGGGGCATTGCAGGACACGGGTGCACAAACCTGCATGCAGACAGTACATTCATACACATACAGAAATAAATTAAGAAAAAAAAAAAAAAACTTCTGTAGTGGGATATCTATTTAGCAGAATACTAGCAGTAGTTTCTCCTCTTGGACCTATGACCTATGTGCTTAAATCAAATCAGAAAGTGGATGGTTATTCCCCCAAATGATTATACCACTATTGCATCAGTAGGCATACATTGCCAGCATGGTGATTTTTGTCACTCACAGGGTTCACAATTGGATAGGATGGATGAATACTTTTCTCTTCCAAGAGTATCCATAGTACTTTCCAGCATTATGAAAACTAGCAGTTAGGGAGGAAGCTATGAGTTCAGTACCAGTTTGCTTTCCTATGACACACTATATGGTGCCTTCAGCAATAGAATCTTACCCTCTAATCTGGATTTTACCAAGCACAGTGACAAAAGCCAGTACTATCTTTTTAATTATGTTTTTGTTGACATTTTGTATATTTCATACATCAATTTTCAGTCCAATTTGGATACATTCCCCTCTCCCTGCCCCTCCCTCAACCCCAGTTTATGCATTCTCCCATACATGTCTTGCATTTTTCTCTCAGTGTATCCAAGGATTTTTTTTCTGCAGAGGCTTGTTTTGAGCAGAGTTTAACTATATCAGTCAGTACTTTGACCCAATCCTTATGTTGTTGTTATTCACTCCCCTTTGTATTACTCCAAATTATGTCTGCTTAAACAACACATATGTATCAAAATTACGACCTCTAGAAATAAACTGTATGTTAATTCCAAAATGTTTTGGGGTTCACTTTTTTCCCTTTAATTTTATATTACTCTAAAATATGAATACATATACTCCACCCCCATATGGTAATTACAATTTCTGAGTATAAGTGGTAGGTTAATTCTAGAGCATGTTAAGAGATTCACATTATAACAGCACAGTTGCTTTCAGATACAAAGAAATATAATAATAAAATTGCTCAGTTTGCCTGCCAACTGGGGATTTGTTGTTAGCATCCACATATGAGGGAAACCATTTGACCCCCTGCCCAGGACTGTGTTACCTCATTAGCATAATATCTTCTAGTTCCATCCATTTACCTGCAAAGTTCATGATGTCATCTTTCTTTACTTCTGCATAGAACTCCATTGTGCAGATGTACCATATTTTTGTTGTTCAGTCATCAGTTCAAGGGCATTTGGGTTGGTTCCAGCAATTCCTTATTGTGAAGAGAGCTGCAACAAACATAGCTGTGCATGTATTTTGTGGTAGGATGAGTTTTGTGGGTATATGCGGAGGAGTGGTATGACTGGGTCAGGTGTCAGGCTCATTTTTAGTCTTTTAAGGATTCTCCACATTGCTTTCCACAGTGATTGAAGAAGTTTACATTCCCACCAGCAGTGGATGAGTGGGCATAGGAAAAGCCTTTCTAAACCAAACAGCAGGCTGCACAGGAAATAAGGTCAAAAGTAGACAGGGACCTCATAAAACTCAGTGGCTCATGCCTTTAATCCTAGCACTGGGAGGCAGAGACAGGCGGATCTTTGTGAGTTCAAGACCAGCCTGTTCTACAAGGTGAGTTTCAGGACAGCTGGGGCTACAGGGAGACCCTGTCTCAAAAAGACCAAAAAAAAAAAAGAAAGCTTCTGTATAGCAAAAGAAACAATCAAGGAGGTGAAGAGAAAACCCACAGAGTGGGAGGAAACCTTCCCCACTGATACATCTGACAGAACACTAACATCCGGAATATATAGACTGCTTAAAAAAACACAGAAGAAAACAATGGATGTACTCAAAAGATGGAGTGAAGAACTGAACAGAGACTTCACCAATAAGTAAAGATGGCTGAGAAACATCTTTAAAAAATGTTCAACATCGTTAATAATTAAGGAAATGAAAATTAAAACCACTCTAAGGTACCATTTTACTCCAATAAGACTGTCCAAGAACAAGAAAACAGAAGACACCAAATGCTAGAGAGGCTGTGGGGAAAGCAGAAGCCAGTATTTTTTTTTTTTTTTTGGTCTTTTCGATACAGGGTCTCCCTGTAGCCCCAGCTGTCCTGGAACTCACTCTGTAGACCAGGCTGGCCTTGAACTCACAAAGATCCGCCTGCCTCTGCCTCCTGAGTGCTAGGATTAAAGGCGTGCGCCACCACGCCCGGTGAAGCCAGTATTTTTTAAGGCTTATGAAAAATGTCAGGTCAGCAACTCCAAAAGAAAGAGCACATTCCCTTGGGACTTTTGTTTGTTAGGTTGTGTTATCTGGAAGAGTCACTGTCCCCCCTTTAGAGGTTAACTCTACTTCATATCCTGGGGCTTCTCTGTGTTGATGTGTGATGAGTTATGGGAACTGCTCTTAACTCAGCCAAGATTAGGTGTAATTTCTGAGCATAGGATCAATTCTTCCATAGAATTCTTGCTGCAGATTTGCAGAAATCCTTGGAAAGTTTACAAGGGATTATAGGTGGTTTTAATTTACCATCACTGGCCTTTGAGCTAGGTGGAGGTTTTTTCCTAGGCCTGGTGTGCAAGACTCCACAAGGTAAGATGTGAGATCAAGGCAGGGTTAGGGTTGCCTCATAAGGAGGTCCATAGGACACAAACTTAATGTCAGGCATGGGACTGCCTACACTTTCATTCATCTATCAGCTCAGAGTGTCATGGTACACATCATGAAAGTCCTTGGATCCTTATGTACTTACATTAGAATAACAAGAGAGTTGTTTCATAGTAATTAAATGCATCTTTATAACCTTTCATACTTTCAATATTTTTGTTTCAGTGCAAAAATGTAAAGCTTTATGCAATCAGCTCTTTAAGATAGTGTACATTGGAGCTGGAGTCATGACTTTGTGGTTAAGAGCACTGGCTATTCTTGCAGAGGATCAGGGTTCTAGTCCTAGCACCCACAGAACAGCTAGCAACCATCTGTAACTGCAGTTCCAGTGTTCCAACTCCTTTTTCTGACTTCTGTGGGCATTGCATGACATGGGCGCACCTACCAGCATGCAAGCAATGCACTCCTACACATAAAATTATTAAACAAAAATATTTAAAAGATAATGCACTCATGTCAGAAACTTTGCGGCTTTAGTTTTTCTGAATAGATTTTATTTGTTAAAACATATCCCCTTTATATATGTTTCATTTTTCTAAATATAGAAAGATTAAAATAAGTCAGATTTCATTTCTTTTGGTAAAGTATATTGTGCAATAAACTTGCCAGTATTTTCAGTTAACTAAGAGTTTGTCTTTGGCATCAGACATGGGACTCTGCCAAGTGGGACTGAGAAAGAGAAGTGACCCTTGACTGAGAAATACAAGAGGCCGAGTACCATTGGGTGAGGAAGATTATAACTTATCTAGGCTTCCTAGATATGCTGACTAGACTCCAGAAGATCAGTTTGCACAGAAGGATGTCTGAGTTTGGTTGCTTGACTGGATAAAGGTTAGCTTGGCTGTTAAAGTGCATGAGCGCTGATGGGCTGTTGGGGCATGGGAGACATTGGGTGTGTTTAGGGACCATTATATGAGTTGTACAAATGCTCAATAAAAAAAGAACATAAAAATAAACAACTGCCTTTACTAAATATACAGTTTTCCCATATTTAATATGGGATCCTCTGTATGATGTAGTAAGTGATACAAATCAAGGAAATTTTAATAATTGTAAGGACTCATGTCTGTATCCCAGCACTTAGGAGGCTGAGATGACTCAAGGGCAGTCTACTCTACACTGCAAGTTTATTGTCAATCTCTTCATAATAAGAACTTTCTCACCTATCCTTATAATCCTCTGCTCCCCAAAGACAAAATAAACATGGAATTCTAACATTTATGTGTTAGTGTGGACCATAGGGATAAGCTGGACCAAAATCACAAAATGTAAAATAAAATTTGCCTTTTACAACCTCTGTCTTTTATCAGTTAGTGTTGATAACCTACATCGACATGTATTGAATACTCAGGATTTATTTTGCCATTCAAAAATCATTTTCAGTATTTTGATATAAAAACTTGTTTTCTACTTTCATGGCTTGTGTTTGTGTGTTTGCATGCTTGTGTGTGTGTGTGTGTGTGTGTGTGTGTGAGAGAGAGAGAGAGAGAGAGAGAGAGAGAGAGAGAGAGAGAGAGTATGTGGGTCCTACTGAGATTAATTTTGTTTCACATAAGAGAGTAGGGCGCTTACTGGGAAGAAGAGTTTCAAGAGAGGGAGAAGGGATCAGTTTGAATAGTGAAAATGCTTAAGTTAACTTATATATATGAATTTATAAAATAACTTTAAAATATAAATATAAAAAGAAAACAGCCCCCAAATCTTTTTATAACTCTCTTGGATTATTCACCTACTTCCCACAAAATGGTTATAGACTTTACCCTTTACAACCATCCAATTTTATCTTTATTTCTCACATTTTGCACGTTATAAGTTGTTTCATTTTAAACATTTCTGGGTTTTGAAAACATAAAATATTTATTTGAAATGTGATATGTGTGTATTCAGATGTAAGGCATTTTTATTTAATGAAAAATCCCAGTTAACATAATTTGTGGAAACTGGTAAAGAAACCATTTCTTTCTCAAATAGTGAAGTTTATTTTAAACAATCTGGCAGCCTTCATTGACTGATTACAGTATGCTTTGTCCCTAGCTACCCTTGGATGTCTTTGATATTGTGTGCCATTGTCTGGTGCCGTTGGGGAAACTTTCTGAATCTCTGATACAAAGTGCTCTGCTTTGGGAGAAAAGGATCCCCCAGAAGTGCATTTTAAATCTTTTTAGATGTTTTTCTGCTGGCTGTTAGCTCTGCATTTATCATTTTATCCATGACTCTGTTACAAATAATACACTTCAATTGCACTTCTTAGGTCACCATGCCTTCCTGATTATTAAGGTTTGCATTTTCAACTCTTTGCCCACTAGGGGGTTAGCTTGATTTGTACTGCTGCATTTAAATTCTTGCGCAATATTCCTCTCTTTTATGAATGCGTGTTGATTCTGTTTGTAAAACACCATGTTTGTGGCTGGGTGTATGGAAAGAACAAAATAGCATACACAGTCTATATATTTCTTATTTATTTTTTTAATTTTTTTAATTACTTTTATTTCTTTCTGTAGATGTATAATGTACTGGCTCTATGCATGCAAGCTGAGCACCATTTCGTGCAACGCCGCGGAGGTTCAGGAAGAGGGTATCGGATTCCCCTGGAAACTGGAGTCTCCTGGACATTGGGTTTCAGACGGTTCTAGGCCGCCTTGTGGGTGTTGGGTATCGAACCCGGGTCCTCTGCAAGAGCGAGTCGATGTGCTCTCAACCGCTAGGCCCCTCTTCTCCACGCCCCTATATATTATTTTAACTGTGGATGAGGCAAAGACTCGCACTGGAGAGATGCTTTCCTCCCTAGTTCTTCCCAGCCATGGCACTTCCCAGCGAGTCCCTGCTCTGCTTCTGCTGCTTTGCATGGCCCTGCTTTCTCACTAGCCTGGGCTCTCAGGCTTCTAGGGGAGAAGCTCAGATTGCAGCTAGTGCAGAGTTGGAATCTGAGGCGGACCTCTGGCCCTTGCTCCTGCCTGAATATGGGGTGGACAGATCCGACCTCCTGCCACCTCTCTTCAAGGTCCTGTCTGACAGGCGAGGCGAGGCCCCCAAGCTACAGCCGGACTCCAGGGCTTTGTACTACATGAAAAAGCTCTACAAGATGGACACCACCAAGGAGGGGATTCCCAAACCCAGCAGAAGCCACCTTTACAACACTGTGCGGCTCTTCAGCCCCTCTGCTGAGCACGAGCAGGCTGCAGGAGGCCAGGCGACAGGAGCCCTTCCAACCTTGGACCTGTTGTTTAAGCTGTATCCGGTAATGGCCATGGAACACTTACTCAAGTCGGTCTTGCTGTACACTCTGAACAGCCCGGTTGCTCTTCCCTTGCCATTACTTGTGTGTGTGACCTGATGATAAAGGAGCCCCTGACATCTGGAAAGGACCCCCGCAAAAACACCATACTCATTTACACTGAAGAACCACAGATGGATTGAGATCAACATGACCTCTCTCCTTCAGCCTCTGGTGGTCTCCTGCAAGAGAAGCATCCACATGTCTGTCAATTTTACATGCATGACAGACCAGGCCCCACAGGGCGGTGCAAGCATCACCTTAGAAGGAGCAGTCCTGAAGCATCATCTTAGAAGGAGCAGTCCTGAAGCATCAC